>BQNB010077884.1:4636-30705 GCA_026074375.1 Tanacetum coccineum
GGCCCCTTAGGCTGTTTAAGTACAAGTTTTAGCTTATTCACTTTTTAGGAATTTAAGGCTTATGGCTTATTTAGATTAACCTTTTTAGGTTCCTAGTTGCTTATTAGGGATAGTACTTAATCAGTTTTAGCTTATTAAGATTTTGGGAAGCTTATTAATTTTAAATAATTGCAAGTCAGTTAGTAGTTATTAAGTATTTAGTCTTTTAACTGTTTTAGCTTATTTTATTGATTTCTTTGCTTATTTATGTGTATATTTGCTTATTAGATGTAGCTTATCATATGTTTAGCTTATTTGCTTTCTGTGTTGTTTATTAAGTCTAAAAAAGGCTTAATAGTTTAGCTTGTTGTCATTAAGTTAAAATAAGCAAACTGTCGTCTTTAAGCTTAATTTTTGACTTATTTAGAACTTTTCAAAAATAATTCCAAGTTTTAAAAGTGCTTATTTTTAAGCCCTTAACAACTTTGCTTTTAAAAGTTTTTTGCAAAAAAAAAATATAGGAGTAGAGAGGTCTCAAGGGTGAGCACAAGGCTCGAACCCGAGACCTCCCCTCTCAACCAAAGCTTTAGCATACACACACTCTACCACCGGCACCAGTAGGGCCATCTGGTAGAGTTGTGCAAAATTTATTATATAAGGGGTTTTCCCCCTTTTTTCTTTCAGCCCTTAATAGCTTTTTTCCAGCTTATTTATAAGCTCTTTTTCTAAGTTTTTATTTTTTCTGAATTCAGCACTCTTCAAAGTACTTTTAATGATTTTTTTAGTTTTTTCTCATTTAGTCTACTATTTTTAATAATTTTATTTCATTAAAACTGTTTTTAAATCATAAAAAATAAAATAAAAGTCAAAAAAATCTAATTCTTTTTTAGAAAATTTTCTTTTATCATTTAGGACCTAGGAAAATTAGATTTGCATTCGTAGGGTTAAAATTCTACAATTTGTTTTTTTAAAGAACGGGATTGAATCCCGTTCACGTTTTTCTTGTTTTTAAGCTTTAAACGCTTTTGTTTTTAGTCTAGTTTTCTTTATTCTTACATTTTAGTCACTTAGGGTTAATTAAAAGTCAAAGAATCATTTTTGGTTTAAATTTTGATAATTCAGTTTTTTTTAAGTCGCGTTTTTACGTTCCCGTTTTTAGGTTTTAACTTAAGTTGCTTTCGTTTTAGGGTTTCTTTTACTTGTTTTTGCATTTTTAATTGTAGAAATAGAATCCAATCCAAACTTTGATCATTCAAGCATTGTTCACAAATCGATTCTCGATTTTCAAATTCGCGGCCTCAATGGGACATGACGACCCGGGTCCGGTTTTAAACTTTGTGGATAACGAAGCGAGAAACCAATTCTTCCGGATATATATATTTTTATTAGTGAATTTAAACTTAATGCTTTTTGGATTTTTATAAGTGATTTGTTTATTTTCACATATATATTATATTATATATATAGTATAAATTGATTGCTACAAGTCAGCCTCTTATCAAGCAAATCCTAATAGTTACTATGCGGTCTCGGGATGCATCACAATAACAAGTTCTAGAATTTAATATACTACCGGTACACTCATATAGTTTAATACTAATCTCAATGCTCCAGAAATGGTGACAAAGACCACACGTACACATCTATAACGACGGAATAGATACATATGACTGCTCACTCCTTAACTCGAGAAAGCTAAAGGTATAAACTATCTTGGGTATCAATAATAGATACCCAAATTCCTAAAGATCTAAAGGCGAACCTCACATTTTTTAGAGTGGAGTTCTGAGGGTTTTTGTGCTAGTCATATACATTCCTATCCATGAGACGCTATTAATACTCGGTTTTCGTCGGTATGTGTCATAAAAAATTTAAATTTGGGTCAAAATTACCTTTTTATGCTATGTTTCGATATATTACCCATCATTTTAAGGACAAAGCAAATGGCAAATGAAGGAATAGTTTCTAAGGCTTATTTTCCCCCTACACTTACGTTGAACATTGTCCCCAATATTCTATAAAAGTACCCGTAAAAACAAATAAAAAGGAAAAGAAAACAAGTAAAAGAAACTAGTACTCCTCTGGTTTGCTCAATAGTGGAGAAGAAACATGCGATAACTGGTTAAATCGTCCTCCAAGAATCATCCAATGAAACTTCAAAAGAACTTCCAAGCTTCTTATCATCAAATATATCCTGTAATCAAAGACAAAGACAACTACACCAAGCGTAAAATGTGCGATATAATAATATACAGTGTGAAATTAGGGTTGACTCTATAAAGCAGTAAAGATAGGATGAGAGAATTGTTAAACTCATGGTTTTGCAGGTTTATAAAAGATTTTAAACTTTTTAAGTGTTGTACAAGTTATATTTTCAAAAATACTTCAATTTTTTAAGTTTTCCTGTAACTGGGCGATTGACGCCGTCAGGAATATCCTGACCCCATCACAAGTGTCGCGGTGACGACATCACGTGTAAATTGTGACGCCGTCTCCACACTCTGTGAAAACTTATTTTTCGTTTTTGATGAAAAATTTCCTGCACTTATTATTATAAGTTATTTTCCTATACAAAATGCTGCATAACAACCTGAGAATTAAAAATTCAATCCTATGACTCGAAACTGACATGAATTAATCTAAACAATTGATTTTAAATGTTTGAATTTGGTTCTAAAAACCGGATATTTTCCCTACACTTATTTTGTTGCAAAATACCTTTGATTGCAAATAAGACGAAGTTACAAACAAACAAAGCATGATTACACAATAATTCAAACATAATAAAACAAACAATATAAAATTAAAACACAAGACACATCCTAATTGCGGTAAAAGTAAATATTATGTTACCTCCCAAAAAGCGCTTTTCTTTATTTACGAGTCTTGTAGCTAGACTTGAAGTCACACGTCCTTACATGACTTCATGAATGCTCACGTGTCCATAAATGATCCATTCTTTCATACTTTCATCCACTTGGTATTCGGGACCTAGGTTCAAACAATTCTTGTACATAAATTTGTTCTTTTCGTACGCATTCTTAAACCAGTTAGTTAGATCTCTTTGACTTAGCACAAGGATGGGTGGGATCTTACTCCATGATACGTACCCCAACGTTTAAACCTAGGTATGGTGCGTGGCATTTGGAATGTGTAATTATCAAAGATCCTATTGAAAGATAAGCGTAATCATATTCGAGTTTAGTGATTTTTCTAAAGGGTTTACCCATTACAACTTCAACCTTATTTATTTGAATAAACTCTCCTATGTCTTCTAATACCACAAAGCCAGTGATGTAGGTGAAGCTGCCTACAAACACGTAGACATCCCTAACAATGGAAACTAAGTTTTTCCCAGTACTTTTTAATCCTTCTACCATTATAGTGTTGTAGGCTTTATGCGTAAGAATATTCATTGGCAAGAAGGGATCAAAGTAGGCGACCAACTTCCTAAATCCGATCATACATTGGAATTTCAAGTCATCCCCATCGAAACTATTGATTACCTTTTCTCGGCGTAGCATTCCAACATTCTCGTACTCAATCAAATCATTAAGCACTTCACTGTCATCTGAATCATTATCTGAATGAGGAAATGGAGAAACGAGAGGTGTGTCTACTGATTCATCATCGGACTCAAGGTCATTCGTATTAGTCTAATTGGGTTGATTGGTGAAGTCATTAAGGAATCATTTGATACTCTCTAGGCGAGAGTCAACAAAGGCCGAGATTTTCTATAGCTCGTGGAGCTCTTGGATGGCTTGTGCGGGCAGCGCAGCTGATAGGACAGGACGATTATTGGTTGGTGGTAGATTCGCATTCTCAATAATGAAGAATGGAATAGTCAATGAGGATTACGAACAAACACACAAAGAAGAGATAGACTACAAGAAAGCTAATATACGGAAATTAAAGTCTCACTTGAAAGGATTCAAGCGAGTAGAACTAAGTTAAACTATGATCAAAACCTAACTATTCCCCATGCAGCGGCGTCAAAAACTTGATGCGGTCGTCGTAGGACTTCAACAAGAAGTTTACAACTCCCTAGGTAGAGTACCTAACCGTTGTAGTAGTAGTATAGGCAAGACTCGGGGTTTGTTATCGTTCTCTAGGGGAATAGGTTGGGAAGGCTTGATCACGGTCTAACAAAATTCTAGGAGTTGAGAGAAGATTATTTTTGTGTTTTTATGTTTATAGGAAAGCAGGTAAACCTATGGTTTGAAAGGTTAGTTTGTTTAACTAATAACTAATATCTAATCTAGTAGTGATAACTTTATGATAATTAAGTGTATTTACTTAATCACGCATTACTTATCAGATTGCTTCTCCTAATCTTGTTGCCTTGTCACACTTGTGATGATTTGTGTAAGTATTTCCTAGGTCATGAACGGATTACACGAACCCGCCATCTATTTAATATTTCGTTAGGGAAACGCACAAGTAATGTAGTATGAAGACTATTACAAGGCCCCTAAGAGTACATTAAATGCATGTAAAATATCTTAAGAGGGGTCAACCATATAAGGGGGTAAGGTAGTATGAAGACTGTTACCCGATGGTATCCTTTCTACGCACTCTTGTTTCCCTAGACATGTCTACAGCGATACAGACAAAAGCTGGTTTTCTAAAGCCTAATGCGCACATTCAGCAACGAGAAGCAACAGTAATAGGATATATAATTTGACTTTCATGCAATCATAAGCAAATACAAAGGTGGGTTTAGCCTCGCATGTTATAAAGGAAGCAATAAGATAAATCAATCACACAAAACATAGACATATTGAATGATTAATGATAAATAACCTTACTTGAATTAAAACATGGATCCAAGGTAGTACAATAGGGTTTTGAGGCCCTAAAAATGACCTATGAAGTTGCTACAAGAGCTAAGGTTCGTCTCCCAAAATCTATACAAAGTTACCTTAAATTTACACACTTAAAACCCTAAAATCGGTTTTGTATATATAGAGATATCACGACGACGGCGTCGCTTTATGGTCCTGACGCCGTCACAACGTGGATGATTTTAGACCCTTTTTAAGTTGGCCACGTCCTGACGCCGTCTCCAAATTCCAGACACCGTTACTAGATAGATCACGACGACGTCACTTTATTCCTGCCGTCTCCACGTTCTGTAAGCAATACTTCTTCATGAATTTGGTGTAGGTCCATAATATTCTCCGTTCCTTCTCCAAATGAGCCCAAGTCACGTGTATTTCCTCCAAATGCCATCCATGTGCTAAAAACCTAAAAACAAACGATTAAGCACATAATCTAGGCATATTTGCATGATTTAGGGGTTAAATGACCTCGAAATAGTGTATAAAATGACACCTCATCAAATACCCCTACACTTGGGATTTGCTTGTCCTCAAGCAAATGGGCTTTTCTACCTAGACAATAACAATATGAGGGTCATTTAACTTACTCTTTAAAAGTAATTTATAGCACAACCTTCTAGACCTCGTAATTAAAAGCATGGAAAGTACATACTAGTACCTCACATAAGTGTTTGGGATTCTCTATTTCTCTTGAGTGTATAGTAAATTATAACATAATGGGGAAATGGAAAATCAACACTCATTACCTGTCATAGCATATAAATTACCATAGGCTTGGTAAAGGATCAAACCTCCACCACTAGGCGCAAGCATTATTCATTACTATCAAAGAGGTCTTTTAAAGGGTTGTGGGGTGTAGGTGTAAGATAACACATAATGAAACAGAATCAGATGGGATACATTTGGGTGGCTTTGGGTGATTTTGGAGTGGAAAGGTTAGCTAATTATTTACACGAATACACGCTGGTTTGGTTGCTAAGCTAAGACTCGGACAAAGATATACAAACTCTACATAACTCTACATCAATCTCTTTTTTTTAATAACATAATACATCATAACTTGAGGTTTATAACACGTACCCCTACACTTGAGCTTCTACATACTCGATATTTACAATCTAACTAATGACCCGTATTGTGGTGGATCAAAATAACATGGAGATCATCTAACAAACGTATGGGGGTATTGACTTAACTTTCCTTCCCCATTCTTCCGCAAAATAAGTACTACCATGAATCCCAATCATCCTAAAATAGTATTTATAAGGATAAGGACTTAGCAACCATGTACTCAATAATTAACTTGGGTTAAAACAACAATGTACTAAAAATGAGTACATACAAGGTAGGCTAAGGCAATTTGGGTGTAAAGATTGGTTTAAGGATGACAATGCCCTTCATTAATAGTCTGGCTTAACCAAAAAATTACAAGAACCATGAAAAAGGATAGGCTCAGAGGGTTGTACTAGGGGTATCCTGCACTAAAGATTAGTGCATGGCAAGGGTGTAGGATAGTTATATGATTGGTGTGACCATCATAAAAATTACAAGTTTAAAACATGGGTTAATCCTAGTGCCTCTTATCTAGTAAATCCTAATACTCACTATGCGGTCTTAGAATGCATAACAAAAACAAGTTCTAGAATTTAATATACTATCGGTACACTCATATAATTTAATATCGATCTCAATGCTCCAGAAAAGGCGACAAAGACCACACGTACATATCTGTAATGACAGAATAGACACATATGACTGCTCACTCCTTAACTCGAGAAAGCTAAAGGTATAAACTATCTTGGGTATCAATAATTGATACCTGAATTCCTATAGATCTAAAGGCGAACCTCACATTTTTGGGGTAGAATTCTGAGGGTTTTTGTGCTAGTCATATAAATTCCTATCCATGAGACGCTATTAATACTCGGTTTTCATCGGTATGTGTCATAAAAAAATTTAAATTTTGGTTAAAATTACCTTTTTATGCTATGTTTCGATATATTACCCATCATTTTAAGGACAAAGCAAATGGCAAATGAAAGAATAGTTTCTAAGGCTTATTTTCCCCCTACACTTAAGTTGAACATTGTCCCCAATGTTCTATAGAAGTACCCGTAAAAACGAATAAAGGGAAAAGAAAACAAGTAAAAGAAACTAGTACTCCCCTGGTTTGCTCAATAATAGAGAGGAAACATGCGATAACTGGTTAAATTGTCCTCCAAGAATCATCTAATGAAAACATCCTAGGATCTTCCAAGATTCTTCTCATCAAATATAACCTGTAATCAAAGACAAAGACAACTACACCAAGCGTAAAATCCATGGGATAGATATACATACAATAAGAGTTTAGGGTTTTGACTCTATTAAAACAGTAAAGATAGGATGAGAGAATTGTTAAACTCATGGTTTTGCAGGTTTATAAAAGAATTTAAACTTTTTAAGTGTTGCACAAGTTATACTTTCAAAAATACTTGAAATTTTCAAGTTTTCCTGTAACAGGGCATTTGGAACCATTAGGAATATCCTGACCCCGTCACAAGTATCGTGGTGACGGCGTCATGTGTAAATCGTAACGCCGTCTCCACACTCTGTGAAAACTCATTTTTCATTTTTGATGAAAATTTTCCTGCACTCATTCTTATAAGTTATTTTCTTGTACAAAATGCTGCATAACAACTTGAGATTTAACAATTCAATCATATGACTTGAAACCGACGTGGATTAATCTAAATAATTTATTTTAAATATTTAAATTTGGTTCTAAAAACTAGATATTTCCCCTACACTTATTTTGTTGCAAAATACCTTTGATTGCAAATAAGATAAAGTTATAAACAAACAAAGCATGATTACAAAATAATTCAAACATAATAAAACAAACAATAAAGAATTAAAACACAAGACACTCCTAATATGCGAGAAAAGTAAATATTAGGTTGCCTCCCAAAAAGCGTTTTTCTTTATCTAGGAGTCTTGTAGCTAGACTCGAAGTCACACGTTCTTACGTGACTTCTCCTTTGTGTCTCTTGGCCTCTCTTTCCAATTTCATTAGGTGTCAAATTTCCTTGCTTACACTTTCATCTTCTCTATACTCGGGTCTAAAGTCAAACTATCCGAGTAATAGGTTTTTCGACGGTCATCGTTATTCTCAAGGACAAAGGGTGTTATGGAATTGGTATTTACATCCTTAAAGTCTTTATGGTTAAACGCTCCCATCTTATGAGGCATCTTAAATGTGATTTTCTCATTATCTTTTTCGAAAGTAACTGTTCCCTCTTCCTGATCATAAACAAGACTAGTTTTTCTTACAAATGGTTTTCCAAAGACTACTTCTCCTAGGTGGTGATCTATAATGCTAGTGGTGTCCTCTAAAATCATGAAATTACATTCTTACGTGAAGTTTCCTATGAAAACTTTTAAACCCCTGACCCTTCCTACAAAGTTGCTGTTCTTACTAGGGTTGGATGGTTTCTGTCTTGACTCTAGCCCTTTATTCATGATCCCTTTGTAATGTTGTTCAGACATAAAATTAATTGGTAATTCTAGATTGATGTAAGCTTGCCTTTTAAGGAAGTGACTAATAATGCAAGAAATCTTAATGTTATTTAAGTTTCTGGTTCTTATCTTTGCCCTTAACCAAGATGGTTTTGGGTATTTTAAGAGCCACTCATGATATTATAATTCCTCTAAGGTAGTGAAGGTATCAAAGTATTCTATTTTATCCAAACCGACTAATAAGTTAACGATCCTACTATCCTCAAGCCATGACTCAATTTCCATCTTTTTCTTAGGATCAAGAAACTCACTATTAGAGGTAGAACTAGATGGATTCACATTCTCCATAATGAAGAATGGAATAGTCAATGAAGATTACGAACAGACATACAAAGAAAAGATAGACTACAAGAAAGCTAACGTATGGAAATTAAATTCTCACTTAAAAGGATTCAAGCGAGTAGAACTAAGCTAAACTATGATCAAAACCTAACTATTCCCCTGCAGCGGCCCAAAAAACTTGATGTGGATGTCGTAAGGGACTTCTACAAGAAGTTTTACAACTTCCTAGGTAGAGTACCTAACCATTGTAGTAGTAGTATAGGCAAGACTCGAGGGTTGTTATCATTCTATAGGGGAATAGGTTGGGATGGCTTGATCACGGTCTAACAGAATTCTAGGGGTTGAGAGAAGATTCTTTTGGTATTTTTATATTTTATGAAAGCAGGTAAATCTATGGTTTGAGAGGTTGGTTTGTTTAACAACTAATTAAACTAATATCTAATCTACTGGTGATAACTTTGTGATAATTAAATGTATTTACTTAATCATGCACTACTTATCAGATTGCTTCTCCTAATCTTGTTACCTTGTCACACTTGTGATGATATGTGTAAGTATTTCCTAGGTCATGAACGGATTACACGAACCCGTCATCTATTTAATATCCCGTTAGGGCAACGCACAAGTAAGGTAGTATGAAGACTATTACAAGGCCCCTAAGAGTACATTAAATGCATGTGAAATATCTTAAGAGGGATCAACCATATAAAGAGGCAAGGTAGTATGAAGACTGTTACCCGATGGTATCCGTTCTAGGCACTCGCATTTCCCTAGACGTGTCTACAATGATACAGACAAAAGTTGGTTTTCTAGAACCTAACACGCACAATCATCAATCAAGAAGCAACAGTAAAAGGATCTACAATCCGACTTTCATGCAATCATAAGCAAATATAAAGGAGGGTTTAGCCTCGCATGTTATAAAGAAAGCAAAGAGATAAATCAATCATGCAACATATATACATATTGAATGATTAATGATAAATAACCTTACTTAAATTAAAACATGGATTCAAGGTAGTACAATAGGGTTTTAAGGCCCTAAAACGACTTTTAAAGCTGCTATAAGAGCTAGGGTTCGTCTCCCAAAAGTTATACAAAGTTACACACTTTAAACCCTAAAATCAGTTTAGTATATATAGAGATATCGTTGCGACGACATCGCGTTGTAATCCTGATGCCGTCGCCACATGGTTGATTCTAGATCCTCATTAAGTCGGTCACATCCTGACGCGATCACTAAATCTCTGACGCCGTCACTAAATCTCTAACGTCGTCACTAGATGGATCACGACGGCGTCACTTTATGCCTGCGATAATGTCTCTACGCTTTGAGAACAATATTTATTCATGGATTTGGTGTAGGTCCGTAGTCTCGTCCGTTCCTTCTCCAAATGAGCCCAAGTCACGTGTATTTCCTCCAAATGTCATCCAAGTGGTAAAAACCTACAAATAAACGATTAAGCATATAATCTGGGCATATTTGCATGATTTAGGGGGTTAAATGACCTTGAAATAGTGTATAAAATGACACCTCATCACATTCCATGCATCATTTCAAAGTCATTCTCTCCTCTCTCTTTTCTTTTGGTTCCTCCGACTCTATAAACACACAAACACTTACATTTTTGTAAACTTTGATCAAGAACTTGAAGATATAGAAGTCTTGTGTTGATTCTAGTGTTCAGGTTATTGTTTAAACAACATTTGGGTTGTTCCTTGTGTCAAAATCAAACCAAAAATCATCAATCTTTGTAAGTTGTCTAAATTTTTTTAAGTTGTACTTTTATGCTTCTTATTCCAATACTTATATTAATTCTATTTACTTTGTTCATTGGATTCTTAGGAATTTCTTTCAATCAAGATGTAGATATTTTTACAAAATGGTTAACCCTGTTTATAAATCTTTTACATATAAAATTCAAACAATTCAATAGATTGGTATGAATTTTGTAAAGATGCAGTTTTTTCAGTTAGTATAGCCTCTTTCAGAATATTTATAGCATTTTTTATATAAACTGTTTATTTATCTTTTCAAAATTTGTATTTAATTAATTCATTTGCTAAAATAGGTCCTAAGAGAAATTTTTATGACACAATAAAAAATGGTATATATGATTCGTCATATAATCGGGGTTACATAGATTCCTTTTATGGAACATTCTTCATTGGGGGTTGTCTAAATGTTAGTTGTACAAGTTAATCGTCGTAAAAATTGAAAACTTGAACACAAAAGGGGTGTTTGTTGCGTTGTGTACAAAGAAAAGGGGCAAGGAAGTGGTCATTTAAATATCATGGTTGTTGTGGTAGGAAAAATTTTATTTTCTAAGGGCTTATTAGTGCTTATTTAGGGCTTATTTGTTTTATTGGGCTTGTTTGGTTAGTCTCCGCCCAACGAAAAGAGAAAGAGGGAAAAGAGTATTGGGCTTGGCCTATTTATATTATTTTTGGCTTATTTGGTTTTAGCTTATTCGAGCTTATGGCTTATTCGGTTAGGGCTTATTTGGGTTTTGGCTTATGTTGGTTTCGGGTTATATGGCTTGGCTTATTGGGCTTCGGCTTATTTTTGTTTCAGCTTATGTTGGCATATGGCTTATTTTGTTTCGGCTTATATTGGCTTATGGCTTATTTTGTTTCGGTTTATATTGGCTTATGGCTTATTTTGTTTCGGCTTATGTTGGCTTATGGCTTATTTTGTTTTGGCTTATATTCGGCTTATGGCTTAATTTTTTGTTTTGGCTTATACTCGGGCTTATGGCTTATTGGATTTCGGCTTATGTTAGGTTTATAAATTGGTTTTGGACTTAAATATTTGAAATTAGATTTATATATTTGGTTTAGGCTTATGTTTTGGCTTCGGCCCAACAGAGTATAAAAACTAGTGTTTTCTTGTATAAGGTTTTCAGGCTAATTATAAAACTTGAATGGGCCGTAAGGCCCAATGATAAGTAAATAAACTAATAGACTCAAATTGGATTTAAAAGGGCTATGTTAGACTTAACTAATGTTAACAGACTAACATTGGGCTTTTGGGCCCAATAGGGAAAAGATTGGATAACCTAGACTTTAAAGATGGATAGATTGGTAAATGAATATTTACGAAAGTGGAAAATGGCTAATTTTTGTTATGATTGAGTAAACGCTATGTAAACATAGACTTTTTTTATTTTGTCGGAACATTGAGAAATTGTGGAAATGTTGAAATTAAGGTTTGAGAACCTTGGGAACCTCTTACAAATTGTCACACCCCCAGACTGGGCCTGGACGGAATACGTATCCGGAGGCGTGACTTTATTGAGCATCTCAAGTACAAAGCATAAAGAACTACCTCTAAGGGTACGTTTTGAAAAGTAAACACCGTTGCAAAGTTTTAAAATAATAATATTAAGTTTTACATCAATTAAATTTAAAAGATTCAAAGTTTAAATACGGAAGCTTAAATAAGTTCAACAACGGTATTTAAAGACATAGATAAATCTCTGGTAAACCGGTACAGGCAAATAGACTTCACATAAGTCAATCAACAACATCCATGCTAAGCACCTGAGAAAAACATGCTTAAAACGTCAACATAAAGTTGAGTGAATTCATAGGTTTAGTTCAAACGTTATTAAAGTGGACCACAAGATATCAACACGTATGCGACAGTTATAACAGATACAACTTCACATAAAAAGTATTTACGTTGCGCTAAGCTCATGACACCGAAGCTAATTACGTTTATAGAATAGTATATTGCTAGGTTTAAACAAGCCCCCGAGGTAACTGACCAAGACTACCTTCTTAAGTTTCGACATGGTATATATTCGTTTATCGGGAGCCCCGTGGGTAGTGAGCGCTACTCACCCGGATAGGGATAATTAGTCCCAATAGATCTATTTATAACACTCGCGCTCCCTAGACCGGTCCTCCAGTTAAGAGATTGTCGGTTCATGATAAGTGGGGCATTAGTGGTCTAAACGCTACTTAGGCAACACGTAAACAGGGAAAATCTTACGCAAAGTACTTGTGTCTAGTTTTAAAAGCAAGCAATGTTTCTCACCCCAAGTTATAAAACATTTATTCAAAACGAGTAAAAGAGTGGGGCTATGAACTCACCTTATACGGGTAGTGGATCAAAATGAAACAATCAAGTGAAAATGAATCTCACGGTTCTAGCGACAACCTATCATATAGTCGTCGTTTAAGAATGATGTACAGCGAATAACACTTAACGCACGAACTGATCATTCGAGCATGAGTAGACACGGCGTATCCCTTTTTAAAAAGTACTTTCGAAAGTTATAAGTTTTGACAAGTCTCGACACTTCAAAACATCTTAGAAAATATTTTGTCCTTTAGTGTATTTTGTCTTTTAGTACATTTCATCTTTTAGTGTATTTTGTCTTTTAGTGTATTTCATCTTTTAGTACATTTCGTCTTTTAGTGTATTTTGTCTTTTAGTGTATTTCGTCTTTTAGTATATTTCGTCTTTTAGTGCATTTCATCTTTTTGTGTATTTCGACTTTTAGAGCATTTAGTCTTTTAGTGTATTTTATCTTTTAGTGTCCCGACATATCAACGTTGACTCAATAACTAAAAATGTTGACCTAAACTCGACACTTACATTTTTCTACATTTTATCATAAGTTTGAAAATAAAAGTATATTTTCGACAACACCTCGAATATCGCAACAAATCCGTTCTTAAACCTAAACCTTTTCGACATTCAATTTACGCTTACAACAAATCCAACATCTAACTTAATCTTTTCGCCAACAATATTTAAACTTAATATACGATAAATCTTAAATTAACGATATAGCCGTAGTAATATCAATATATATATCAACATAGTCACAATGAACTTTTAAATGCAAAAGTACAACTACTTTTTATTTTCTTCCATTTATAAACAAAATATTAAACTTTGAGACTTGTAGTTTTATAGAAAACTAGATAATGATTTTCACAACGATCCGCTTTATACACCTTGTTCGAAATGATCATACGAATGCAAAAGTACAACTTATTTATGAAAAAGTAAAGATAACTTACAAAGAAACACGACGAAATGTGGATTAGAAATCAAAAACAACCCAAACGTTGTTTTACAAATTACCCGGATGAACTAACAATCAACACAAATAATATATCTTCAAGTGGATGATCAAAGATTAAAAACAAATGGGTTTGTGTGTGTTTGGTGTTTCGGCAAAGAGAGGAAAAGAAAGAAAGAGTAGTGTGTGTTATGAATGAACAAATGGAGATGATAATGATTTTATACCCAATGTTTACTTCACACACTACTAGTGTGTGTGTGTGTACCAAAATCAAGACAAAAGAGCCCAAAGGGGACCAAAATGATCCTCAAATGAGAGCTTAGCAAGGACATGGTGCAAGCCATTTTGTAGGAGGTTGGTTTGACTTGTTTAATTTGTAGCAAAATTCAAAAATAATGAATCCTATGTACGTATATGTGTGTGACCGGTTGGAGCATGTCAAAAAGGGGGGACCAAAATGTTTCAAATATTCTAGGATCACTAGTGCTCTTTTGTGAATTAATTTCCAAGGTATAACATGCACATGCATATGTATAGATTAAAAACGCGTATTATGTAAACGACGAATTGGGTAATGGCATCACGAAAAATTACTAAATTTTAAATATTGCTTTAAAACGTAAAAACGCGGCTATTGCCAAAATACTACAACGTTTGGTGTCCCGGTTCGCTCCCGGAGACGATTCTCAGATAATAACGAAACAACTTCCCGGTCAAACGGTAAAGCTAAACTAAACATTTAAAAATTTAAATTACTACACAGAAATGACTAACTTATAGAACGGAAATTCTCGGGTTGTCACATTCTTTCCCCGTTAAAGAAGCTTTGTCCTCAAAGCTTAGGACGTAACCTCTGCAGCGGGTGCATAGTTGGTGAAACGGTTTGGGTATTTCTTTTGCATTTGGTCCTCACACTCCCAGGTGAACTCAGGACCTCTCTTGGAGTCCCAGCGTACCTTGACAATCGGAATACGACTCTGCTTTAGACGCTTGACCTCACAGTCCATAATCTCGACAGGTTCTTCAATGAAATTCAATTTGTCGTCAACTTGGATCTCATCCAATGGTATAGCAAGCGGTTCATCAGCCATGCATTTCTTTAATTTCGAAACGTGAAACATACTATGAACTTTACTCAACTTCTCTAGAAGTTCTAGATGATAGGCAATGGTTCCTACTTTGGCAATGATCTTGAAAGGTCCAATATAACGAGGGTTCAGCTTTCCCCGTTTGCCAAAACGTATCACTCCTTTCCAAGGAGACACTTTCAACATGACCTTATCTCCTACTTGAAACTCAAGAGGTTTTCGTCTTACATCGGTATAGCTCTTTTGACGATCACGGGCGGCTTGGATATGGCTCTTGATTTGAACTATTCTCTCGGTTGTCTCGTGGATGATCTCTTGGCTAGTGAGCTGACTGTCCCCAACTTCAGCCTAGCAGATGGGTAATCGACACTTGCGCCCATACAACGCCTCAAATGGAGCAGCTTTAATGCTGGTATGGTAACTATTGTTATATGAAAATTCTACCAACCAAAAGTGTTTATCCCAACCTTTTCCAAAGTCGAGTACACAAGCACGTAACATATCCTCCAACGTTTGAATGGTCCTCTCACTCTGACCATCGGTATCTGGATAGTAAGCTATACTCATATCCAATCGAGTACCTAATGCTTTGTGTAGAGACTTCCAAAAATTTGAAGTAAATTTTCCATCGCAATCAGAGATGATCGAAACCGGTACTCTATGCTTTGAGACTACTTCCTTCAAGTATTGTCTCGTCAATTTTTCTAACGTGTCATCTTCTCTCATAGGCAAGAAATGAGCAGATTTAGTGAGACGATCAACGATTACCCAAATCGTGTCTTGCCCAGCCGCTGTCCTCGGCAGTTTAGTCACAAAGTCCATTGTTATGTTCTCCCATTTCCATTGTGGGATCTCTGGTTGAACCAACAAACCAGATGGTTTCTGATATTCTATCTTAACCTTTGCACATGTTAAACACTTGCTGACATAAGTGGCAATTTCTGCTTTCATGTTAGGCCACCAATATAACTTCTTCAAGTCCTGATACATCTTATCCGATCCAGGGTGGATGGAATACTTCGACTTATGCGACTCATGCATAATCAAGGCCCTCAAATCACCAAGACACGGAATCCAACTTCGATTGTTTAAGCATAACGTTCCGTCAGCGCGAGGTTCTAACTTGTTAATCATGCCACGCAAATCTTCGTTGATGAAGTTCTCTTCCTTTCTGGCTTCCGATTGAGCACTCAAAATCTGCTTAGGAAGGTTTAACCCTATAGTCATAACCAAGGCTCGAACTCGTAGCGGCTTGCTTCTTTCCTTTCGACTCAGGGCATCAGCCACCACGTTCGCCTTTCCTGGATGATATCGAATCTCACAGTCGTAGTCGCTCAACAATTCTAACCAACGTCTTTGCCTCATATTCAGCTCCTTCTAGTCAAGAATGTGTTGCAAACTCTTATGATCAGTGAACACAACGCACTTGGTACTGTACAGATAATGTCTCTACATTTTCAGGGCAAACACTACTGCACCAAGCTCAAGGTCGTGTGTGGTATAGTTCTTCTCGTAAACCTTGAGTTAGCGGGATGCGTAAGCTATGACCTTCTCTCTCTGCATTAAAACTGCGCCTAACCCTTTATGCGAAGCATCACAATATACCATGAAGTTCTCACTTCCCTCTGGTAAAGCCAAAATCGGTGCACTACACAACTTTTGCTTCAACAACTGGAATGCAGCTTCTGTCTTTTCTCCCCATTTAAACTTCACGCTCTTCTGAGTCATTTTCGTCATAGGTCTAGCGATTTTTGAAAAGCCTTCGATAAATCGTTGGTAGTAACCGGCCAAACCTAGAAATTGACGAATCTCGGTGGGTGTCTTGGGCGACGCCCAATCCTTTATTGCCTCAATCTTCGCGGGATTAACGTGAATGCCTTCACTATCAATCACGTGACCAAGAAATTGTACCTTCGACAGCCAAAACTCATACTTTAAGAACTTGGCGTACAATTCTTCCTTCTTCAATAAATTCACGATCAACTTATGATGTCCTTCATGCTCCATTCTGCTTTTGGAGTAGATCAAAATATCATCGATGAATACAATTACGAATCTATCCAGATATGGTTTGCACACCCTATTCATCAAGTCCATGAAAACTGCTGGTGCGTTAGTCAAACCAAACGGCATTACTTGGAACTCGTAGTGCCCATAGCGGGTCCTAAATGCTGTCTTTGAAATGTCTTCCTCGCGAACTCTGAGTTGATGATAACCAGATCTCAGGTCGATCTTAGAGTAGACTCTTGACCCTTGTAATTGATCAAACAAACCGTCGATCCTCAAAAGTGGGTATCGGTTCTTCACAGTCATCTTGTTCAGTTCACGATAGTCGATACACATCCGAAAAGAACCATCTTTCTTCTTGACAAACAAAACTGGTGCTCCCCAAGGTGAGGAACTCGGCCTTATAAATCCTCTATCAGAAAGTTCTTGCAACTAAGTAGACAACTCTTGCATTTCGGCTGACGCTAATCGATACGGTGCTCGTGCTACAGGTGCAGCACCAGGGACTAAGTCGATTTGAAATTCAACTTGTCGAGCAGGCGGTAATCCAGGCAAATCTTCTGGAAAGACTTTCGGAAATTCCCGTACGATCGGTACGTCCTCAAGTCGCCTCTCCTCTGACTTATCCTCAGCTTTCTTGGATATAACTTATGCCAGATAAACTTGACATCTTTTCTCAATATACTTTTGGGTCTTCGTGCATGATATGATATTCAACTTACTTCCACTGTCGCAATTATCACCTCGGATTATCAACACCTCATTCCCATATGGAATACAAACAACCTTCTCATCACAAACGATCAACGCGTGGTATTTCACCAACCAATCCATACCAATGATGACGTCAAAACTACTAAGCTCTATGGGCATTAGATCTATGTTGAATGGATGACCTAATAATCCTAACGTGCAACCTCTAAGAACAACATTTGTTTCTGAAATTCTTCCATCGGCAAGTTCTACGGCATAACTAGTGTCTAAAGTGGTTGGTGTAACATCGAGCAAAGCACTAAAGGTAGTCGACACAAAACTTCTATCGGCACCCGAATCGAATATCATAGAAGCATAACAGTTATTGAGAAGAAACGTACCCGTGATAACGTTGGAATCAGGGTTTGTTCCTCCTCCACCAATGGCGTAAGCTCTCGCCGTAGCTTCGTTACCTCCAGTCTGGTTTCCAGTCTTGTTTCCATTCTTGTTTCTTGTCTGGTTTCCACGGTTCTGATTCCTCCACTTAGGATAATCCTTCCTGAAATATCCTGGTCTTCCACACTCATAACAAATAATACCCTGCTGATTTCCAACTAGAGCCCTCTGAGTGTTTGGAGTAATAGCAGCCCTACAATCCCTAGTCTGATGTCCAACCTTCTTACAGTTTCCACACCTCATAGTACACAACCCTTCATGGTGAAACCTGCACTTATTGCAGTAAGGTAGTGGCCCAGCATATCCCCTTCTTTCGTTGTTCCCAGCTGTATAAGCTCTGGCCACATTCTGTCCACTAGTATTTTACCTCTTGAACGACGGTTGCTGTCCACGGTTATCCCTTAGGTTACTTTTCATCCTCTTTTTATTCTCAGCACTCCTTGCAGCATAACCTTGGACCTTCTTGTCCATTAATTGGTTAGCAATGCGTATAGCATCTTGGAGTCTGGCTGGATTCGCAGCAATCACATTCCCTTGAATGTTGTCCGGTAAACCTCCAATAAACCTTTCCACTCTGTCTTCTTTATCAGGGACCATTCTAGTACACAACAAAATCAACTCCTGAAACCTTTGAGTGTAAGCAGTCAAGTCGTTTCCTTTCATGGTCAAATTCCACAATTCAGTCTCCATCTTCTGGATTTCATTCCTTGGACAGTACACTTCTATCATCAACTTCATCAGTTCAACCCAATTCATGGCTTATACAGCCTCAACACCAATGGTTATCTTATAAGAGTTCCACTAAGTCAAAGCACTGTCCTGCAGTGTGCATGTAGCATATTTCACTTGATACTTCGGTGAACAATTACTGATATTGAACACAGTCTCCATCTTCTCAAACTAGCAGGTCAATCCAACAACACCTTCAGTCCTTGAGAAATTATGTGGCTTGCACTTCAAGAAGTCTTGGAAAGTGCACTATCTAGCCACTGGCATGAAACCTTCATAGTTCATACCATGATTCCCATTTATGTGTCCATTTCCTCCATTTCCGTTTTCTCCGTTTCCTCCATTTCCATTTCCTCCGTTCTCGCCTTCTTGTTCATCCCCGTTCTCATTCAGGGGTTCAAGGGTCCTTGTGTCTTTACGAGCCTCCATCTCTTCAGCTACTCGGCGGGTAACTAATTCTTCAAACTCCTCATGGGTCATGGACGCTCCAGATCGTGTGTTAGGCATCTTCCTACAACATAACAATATAATGCTTGGTAAGATTTCTAGGTGATGCGAGATCACTAACGGTGTTAAATGAAATTTATGGTTAATTCACATAGAAAATACATGATCGAAATACATATTCATGGAAACCCTATAATGCATGACACAAGAGCATAAGTAAATCAAATCATGACATCATATCATAGATAAATATCAATTTCATATCATCGAACATTAAGGATTACATCACAACATTTCAAAATACAGAAAATATGAGTTCTAACACTACGGTCATCACTAAACGCTACTACTCAATGCTGCAATACTAACGAACATCTCTAAGGATGATAACCCATGTGCTTCCTAGCACACGCCTTAAGTCTGCCAACTCTCACTCGATCATAAAATCAAAGCCGTTGCATCTGCCTCAACTCTCTCTGCATACGTGACATGCCGTGCTGGAGTCGGCCAACTCTCTGACTCTTAACACTCGCGGTGACTCTAAGCCTCCTGTTATCCCTCTCCAACTCAGCAATCCTCTCAATCAAAGCAATAACTGCCGACTCAACCCCAACAATCTTGTGTCCCTGCTCTCTCTAAACTCCCTCAATAGCCTGTATACGATGGACTGGGATAGCCTGAGTGTGATCATGGAACCTCTGAACCAAATCTCCCAATGTCTCATACGTAACCTCTACTGCTCCCTCTTGAGCAGGCTCAGGAATATCCTCTGGCATCACGGGATGCATAACCCTCTCAACTCTAACCTCAACCGGGCATCTCATACCCGTCTCTGCCTCATCTCGATCAACAGCCTCAACTATAACTCTAGCATCAATCCCTTTATCCCTAAGAGCATATGCATAAGCAATACACTCGTCAATCTCTGCCTGAATCTCTGGATCCGTATCCTGCTCTAAATGAGGCTCATCACTAACCCTGACAATAGCATCATCCCTCAAACTAATCTCTCTAGGATCAACCTCTACATCTGCCAGATAACCAAAATCCTTAACTCTCTTAGGCGATGGTATCAAATCAGCACGGACAGGAGATAAAGCTCCGGATACAGGTGATAATGCAGGTACAGATGTCACAGGGGACCTTCGTCTCTTGCGAGATGGCCCCGCAGAAGAACTCGGTAAATCTAGTGAAGAATGATTTGACAATGGGTGTCTCGAAGAAGAATCAGATGAAGCATCCGAATGAAAATCTGATGATGCCTCTGATGACGAATCTGAAGAAGAATGATCGGCAGAATGTCTCACAGCAAGACGATGAGTGGGTAACGGTCCAACCCTCTTCCTCGCAGTCATCATGTGTACCGGCCCATTAAGATGGTAGCGGTACGGTCGACCATGAGGAATAGGCTGTCCAGGTGATAGAATCATAACCCGACGACGAGGTATGATAGGTGATCTCTGGGTAGAAGCGGTAATCTCAGTGAAAGGCGTACCATGGGTAGGTGATGGTGGTGTATCTGGTGTATCACTGTCTGTGGTGTCATCATCCGATGATAAAAATGGTGAGATAGCTGGTAATGGTGGTATATGGTCTGATGATGGATCCTCAGATGGATCAGACTCTGAATCAGATGCAGGTGAGTAATCAGGAGAAGCTGGTGTATAGTCTGGGGATGGTGGTATAGTAGGTGCTATGATAGGTGTCTCTGTGGGTATCACTGGTGTGTCAGTCTGAGTAGCGGGTGGAGTAATCACTGGTGTGGTGTCAGGAATAGTAGTAGGGATAGTACCGAACAAGATCACTCGTCCAGCAGGTGTCCCCACGCTATCCTCTGATGAATCCGAAGAAATCGAGATAACTGAAATAGCCATAACCTGCACAAGCAAAGTTCATATAAATCATCTTTATATCAACCATGCATGATGCAAAAATATGAATGGGTGAATGGGTAACTGGATGAATGCAAAATGAATGAATGAATGAGTCATCGAGCACGTCATGATAGGATGAAATAAGAAATACTTAGAAATATTAGATATACTTAGTATTTAATACGTATATATTATTTACGTAGTACTTAGTTATGTATACGTACTATGTAAGGTCACGTAAGGCACATAATCACGTAGGATCACATACTGGTTATAGTCCAGACCTAGTTTATACTACCTGGTTCTCTATAACCTTGGCTCTTGATACCAATCTGTCACACCCCCAGACGGGGCCTGGACGGAATACGTGTCCGGAGGCGTGACTTTATTGAGCATCTCAAGTACAAAGCATAAAGAACGACCTCTAAGGGTACGTTTTGAAAAATAAACACCGTTGCAAAGTTTTAAAATAATAATAATAAGTTTTACATCGATTAAATTTAAAAGATTCAAAGTTAAAATGCGGAAGCTTAAATAAGTTCAACAACGGTATTTAAAGACATAGATAAATCTCTGGTAAACCGGTACAGGCAAATAGACTTCACATAAGTCAAGCAACAGCATCCATGCTAAGCACCTGAGAAAAACATGCTTAAAACGTCAACATAAAGTTGAGTGAATTCATAGGTTTAGTTCAAACGTTGTTATAGTGGACCACAAGATATCAAAACGTATGCGACAGTTATAACAGATACAACTTCACATAAAAAGTATTTACGTTGCACTAAGCTCATGACACTGAAGCTAATTACGCAAGATAGCATGTACATTGCTATAAGTATTTGTTTGCCCTTCCAGGTGTCCGACCAAAGACAACCTAACCAGTACGACATGACATATATCCGTTTATCGGGCGCCCCGTGGGTAGTGAGCGCTACTCACCCGGATAGGGATAATTAGTCCCAATAGATCTATTTATTCATTCGCGCTCCCTCGACCGGTCCTCCAGTCAAGAGATTGACAGTTCATGATAGTTCGGGCAGTAGTGGTCTAAAAGCTACTTAGGCAACACGTAAACAGGGAAAATCTCACGTAAAGTACTTGTGTCCAGTTTTAAAAACAAGCAATGTTTCTCACCCCAAGTTATAAAACATTTAGTCAAAACGAGTAAAAGAGTGGGGCTATGAACTCACCTTATACGGGTAGTGGATCAAAAGGAATCAATCAAGTGAAAATGAATCACACGGTTCTAGCGACAACCTATCATATAGTCGTCGTTTAAGAATGATGCACAACAAATAACGCTTAACGCAAGATCTGATCATCCGAGCACGAGTAGACACGGCGTATCCCTTTTTAAAACGTACTTTCGAAAGTTATAAGTTTTGACAAGTCTCGACGTTTTGAAACATCTTCGAAAATATTTCGTCTTTTAGTGTATTTCGTCTTTTAGTGTATTTTGTCTTTTAGTGTATTTTGTCTTTTAGTGTATTTTGTCTTTTAGTGCATTTCGTCTTTTAGTGTCCCGACACATCAACGTTGACTCAATAACTAAAAATGTTGACCTAAACTCGACACTTACGTTTTTCTACATTTTATCATAAGTTTGATAATAAAAGTATATTTTCGACGCTTTTATAAAGTTTACGAAATTTCGGCATGACCTTTCTAAAAATATCGACTTTCCATTTTTATCAACCTCGACTCGTGAAAATATCCGTTTTACAAAGTACATCTTTTATTGACTCGAAAGCATATCCGATCTATTTTCGACAACACCTCAAATATCGCAACAAATCCGTTCTAAACCTAAACCTCTTCGACATTCAATTTACGCTTCCAACAAATCCAACATCTAACTTAATCTCTTCGCCAACAATATTTAAACTTAATATACGATAAATCTTAAATAAATTGTATTCATCTTTTAGTGTACATTCGTCATTTAGTTTCCTGACACATCAACAGTTGACCTCAACGACAAAAAATGTTGACCTAAACCGACACAGTAACGTTTTCCTACATTTTATCATAAGTTGTGATAATAAAAGGTATATTTCGATGCTTTTATAAAGTATATGAAATTTACACGCATGACCTTTCTAAAAAATAACGACTTCCATTTTTATCAACCCTCGACAAGTGAAACATCCGTTTTACAAAAGTACATCTTTTATTACTCTAAAAATATATCTGATCTATTTTTCGACAACACCTCAAATATCCAACAAAATGCCCGTTTCTAAACCGAAACCTCTCGACACTCAATTTACGCATACAACAAATCCAACATCAAACTAATCTCTTCTGCCAACAATAGTAAAACTAATATACAAAAATCTTAAATAAATAACGTATCCGTAATACAATAATAAATAGATAATCAAAATAGACACAACGAACTTTTTGAACTCAAAAGTACAAACTACTTTTTATGTTCTTTTATCCATTATAAACACAGAGATATAAACTTAGAGACTTGTAGTTTTATAGAAAAATCGATAATGGTTTTTACATAACGATCCGCTTTGTACCCTGTTCGGACCATCATACGAATGCGAAAAGTACAATGTTTATTTATGACAAAGTAGGGATGACCTTACAAAGCAACACGACTAAAGATGATAAGAAATCAAAAAACAACCAAACGTTAGTTTTATAATATACACTGGATAAAATAACAATTCAACTCGAACTATATATCACTCAAATGTTTATCAAAAGAAGAAAAAAAATGTAATTGATTTGTGTATGTTTGTGTTGTTCGAGGTGTTTTAAGAGAAGACAGAGTGGCAAGTAGAAAACTAAACTAGTATGTGTGTGAAAGAATGAGAATGAATGATAACCAATGAACTTGTAATACAACCAGATTTACACACAACACACACACACTTTTCGTTGTTGCCGTGCTAGGGAATTACAAGGCAAGGGACCAAAACGTTCCGCCAATCAAATGGATAGTGTGTACCAGTAGTCCTTTAACCTTAAAACATGCAAGCTTGTCGCACCACATTCCCCACCACCATAACCCCCCACCCTCCCGCCACCCTCACACCACCACCCACCCACACCCACACCACACAACACCCCACCACACACCACAAAACCACAAAGGAGCGCGCGTCAGGGAGCGGGGTGTTTATTAGCGCGGGTGTGGGGAGTTTAAAAATACTAAGGGGAGGGGGGACCAAATGGTGGGATGTTGCTATCTGACTGTTCTAGGGAACACTTGCTCAAATTGAATTAATTTCCAAAGCCTTTTGCTTGCAAATACATATGTATAGATTTAAACGCACATTATGCAAATAATGAAACGAGTAACGGTATCACGAAAAATTACAAAATTTTAAATATTGCTTTAAAACATAAAAACGTGACTATTGCCAAAATACTACAACGTTTAGTGTCCCGGATCGCTCCCGGTGACGATTCTCAGATAATAACGAAACAACTTCCCGGCTAAACGGTGCTAAACAAAACATTTAAAAATTCAAATTTTCTACACGGAAACGACTAATTTACTGAACGGAAATTCTCGGGTTATCACACGTTGATAAAAGATTTAGTTCTCAAGTTGTAATAGTTTGGTGGTTGGTTAAATAAAATAAAACGAAAAGTAAACACAAAGTATGTAATATACTCCGTATATATTACATATGAAAAATAAACAAGTATATAATTTATACCGTGAATTATATAACAAAGGAAACCAATTAATTAAAATAACCGAGGTATATAATACTTTGCAAATATTATATAAGAAACGTGGGAAAATAATTGAAACAAAACATTTCGACACGTGTTCGAAAATCACCAATTTAATTAATAAAGAGTTCCGGCATAAATGTAAACACACGTTTTGAAGTTACAATTTATGTTAAACGATGCTTGTAAAGTTTTTACAAAAGTTATGATTTTACCTTCTAGTCAAAAATTTATAAAATAATATTTTATAAATTAATCTTTCGTCATATTGACGGATCGTAGCTAAAATTGTTGTCTCATTTGTAAAATTTTAGTTTTTGTTTGTTGTTGGGTTATTGTATAGTTATAATTTAATATATCTTTAAAATATAACTTAGTCCCTTTTACCGGGTTTCTAAAATAACAGTAGTTTTAATAAAACATTACTAAATATAGAAATTTATATAAATTTCGTTATGACATTTCCATTTATATAACGTTTTCCATAGTCATAAAATCTAATGTTTTTTCACTTTTCAAATAACTCGCGTGTTTCAAATATAAATACATACATATATATATTTATACGAGATCAAATAGGAAACGATATAATAAATAATATATTTATTTAACATTTTAACCACCATTTAATCCGGTTTTTATGATATAAAATTTTACGATATATTTATTGTTGATTTTTACCATCAAATGCACCCTTGTTGCACAACCAAACACCCCTAACTGCACAACCAAACGCCCCTAACTGCACAACGAAACGCCCCTAACTGCACAACCAAACACCCCTAACTACACAACCAAACCCAAACGCACCCTTATTGCGAAACTGCTAAACCAAACGCCCATTTTGGCAGTTTCTATTAAACCAAACGCAACCTTGTGTTGTTTTCTTATGCCAAACGCACCCTTGTGCCATTTTCTTATACCAAACGCACCTTATTCGGTGTTAATAACCAGAAACAAACACCCTATGTTGTTTTCTACTAAGCCAAACGCACAATTTCGTGTTTCTCTTAAACCAAACGCACCATTTCGTGCTAAGAAACCAACCAAACGCACCCTCATAGGTTGAGTTAACAACCAAACGTACCCTTGGTGCTAAAAATAACCAAACGCACCCTTGATGGTGCTAACACAGATCCAAACGCACCCTTTCGAGGTGTTATCAAAACCAAAACGCACCCTATTTGGTGAACTGCCAAACCAACGCACCCTTTTGGGCTAGAAAACCCAACGGATCCTAATTGGGCTAGAAAACCCAACGGAACATTTTTATCTTTTTGGGCCCTGATCCGCTCTGACTATACCTTAAAATATATATAATATAATGAATTATAAAATATATAGCAAGAATAGTCTAAAAGCAGAATC
>BQNB010077885.1:2608-30705 GCA_026074375.1 Tanacetum coccineum
ATACATGATCTATAATATATCTAGAGCTTATTGAACGAGATAAAAAGCTTACAAGTACAAAAAATGATTAAATGAATCAAATAGAGCAAAAACACAACCCAAATACTATTTGGAGATGAATCAAGAGCTTCCTTCTTGGTTCTTAGCTTCTACTTGCTTATACTTATTTCTTATCCTTCCTTAGACTTGTTTTGATCATGATTTAGATATATGATTTGGTTTTGAGGTAAGTTGGAAAGTATACATGTATGTATGTATATATAGTGTGTTCAAAAACACTTAGGGGCCAAGTTTAGGAGAAGTAGTGACCAAGTAAACTTGGAGTAGTGGATAAGGGATAGCTAGGGTGACTAAGGAGAGCTAGTATGGAGAGGTGTAAGGTGGTGGGGTAGTTTTGGTTACCAAAGGAGGTGATGGAGGTGGTTCTATTGCCTTGGAGCCTAAGGTGGCGATGGAGGTGGTAGGGTGCTAGCTAGGTGGTGACAAGGAGGCTAGCAAGGTGGTGGATCATGGTAGGGGGAGGGTGGTTGCTTGGTTTTCGTTCAAAACTAGGTGAACTGATTTTAGGGTTTTCATCTAGGGTTAGGGTTTAGGATTAGGGTTAGGACAAATTAGGGTTAGGGTTTAGGATTAATATAGTTCAAATGTTATGCATTAGAAGCTTGTAAGCTGTGCTAGAAAGATGGTACGAAATACCTTAGAGAAATGGAGGGAAAATAGGCTTATTTGAATCTCAAGCTTAATTGACTTGTACCTAGAGCTTAAATGAGTTATACATTGATTTAGGATGGAAAAGTTATTTAAAAGTTATTCATTGTAACCTTGTACACATGCCTTAAAAGCTTGTACATATGTTTTGTATGTAAACATTACATGTAGTCGGGGTTTTGATATAAACGTTAAAATCTGTTTTGATATAATGTTATGGAAAGTACGTTGTATGGTAAAATGGTGATTAAAACATATTGCTTGACATATTATAATGTTTACTTGACATAAACGTTGATGAAATTTGCATTGGTATGTTGCGTGAGCACGTTTACTTTTGTAATGTAAGTTACGTTACATTATGGATGAAAAATCTTAACATGAAAATGGTTGCATCTAATTTAATAGATGGAAATTACACTGAGGAAATTTGCATCTAATTTAATAGATGGATAATTACATAGAAGAAAAGTGTGGGTTGTTATAAAAAACGAATCGAATCGCGAAAAGAATTATTAACCTAGTAAATAGAATACTTACAATGCTATTTAAAGCAAGATCGGACTAAAATAAATTTTGCCTTGCCCCCTTTGTTCCTTGGCCACAACTTTAGGTAACCCAACCAAACCCAAATCGAATCCAAATCAAGCCCGAATCAAAACTAAAATAAACTAATCAATAACCAAGCAACGAAACACACCCCTTTGGGGTCTTGTCATGGTTCAAACCCTCAACCAACACCAAACCCCTAACTTTTTGAATCCAACATCAGTGTGAGGTATATCAGGCTTATTTGGAGCAGTCATAAGTCCTTTCAGTGATGATTAGATCAGGAGGATCTTCTGCATCCTCAGTGTGAGGTATATCAGGCTTATTTAGAGCAATCACTTCAGGGACTTGGTTTTCTTGAGTAAGTTCAGAGAGTGAACATCCATGAGGAATAACATAGTATGAGATATCAGAGTCTATTTGTAACACCCCCATTTTTACATATAGCAGCGAAAGCTAATCTGGGGTATTACTTCAAGGTACAACAGTCATAATCATAATGATTCTAAAAAAAATACATCTTGAGGCATTGGACGAAGAACCTTATACCTGCTGCTTTGAGGAACAAAAGAAACAGATATGGTGAGAAGAATGTGGTTGTTGAGAATTTTGCAAACGAGGAAATCTTCTATTATGAACATCTGTTGTGCAATTGCTGAGTAAAGATGACCAGGTTAGTGCCTTATTTGTTGAAAGTTAAAGTCACTAAAGAAATAGGTTGAAGCTGATTTCCAAATCCTCCTTCAAAGAACAAAACTGATAATTTGGAGCATCTTGTTGGAGTTCCGAAGCCGCCTGCTGTTGATGTTAACAATCCAACTGTTTGATCGACCAAAGGATGAAAAAAGTGGCGGATCCACAAAGAGAAAAGAGAAAGCAATTGAAAAAAGTTTGAAGGGCAAGAATTCATGTTCATTGTGTGGCAGTACCGATCATAACAAGAGGACATACCCGAGGAGGTTTGAAGGTCAAGATGAAGTTGTGGTTCAAAAAGAAGTGGGTCAAGAGGAAGTTATATGGTTCAAAAAGGAATGGTCAAGAGAATTTTTGTTCAAGAAAAAGTATATTTGGCTGAAATACGAAAAGCATTGTTTGAAGAAGATGAAGACTTGATTTCATGATAATTATAATTTTGGTCCATGATAAGTTTCAAATAATCTGTTTTTTGTTTTTTTAATAAAGTTTGTAACATATATGATATCATATTGAATCGATATATGATTTTACATTAGATTCCTTTTTACTTGAATTATCATATGTGTTTGTTCATTTATGCCTTTGGATCTTCTTAAATTAGTATTTGTTTCATATATATTTCCAAATATGATAAATACAGGTATTGTTCTATGTTGTTTTGGTTAACATATTTGATAGCTATAATTAATAAGTTTTGAAAAGCAATCATAGGTGCTTTCTGAATATTCTATAAGATATATAGTGGGATGTTAGGAGTGGGTTGGGGGGGCGTTCGACTGGTTTTGTTTCCTTGTTTATTTGAGGTATCATATTTGATAGTTGTATTTAACAAGTTTTGAAAAGCAATCATATGTGCTTTTTGAATATCATATATGATATATATGGGTTTTGTTCCTTTGTTGTTTTGAGTTATCATATTTGATAGCTGTATTTAACAAGTTTTGAAAAGCAATCATATGTTCTTCTGAAATCATTATGATATACAAGTTTGTTCCTAAGTTGTTTTGAGTTATCATATTTGATAGCTGTATTTAACAAGTTTTGAAAAGCAATCATATGTGCTTTTTGAATTTCATATATGACATACTGGTTTGTTTCTTTGTTGTTTTGAGTTATCATATTTGATAGTTATATTTAACATGTTTTGAAAAGTAATCATATGTGCTTTCTGAAAGAAATCATTATAATATTTAATATGACTAGATATCTTTTAGTTCTACCATCATAATATGTGTTAAGACAATGAACATTTTGTTTTCCTGTTGTAAATGCTAAAACACCCAAGTGATTACCAATTTGCGCAATGAAAACTGTATCAAAATAGACATAATTCAAAATTAACATCTGCAGATGTTTCAGCATTTCCATTTAATCATAATTCATAACTACTTAGTTTCATTACAAAGTTCCATTTAATCATAATCCCTAAAATGTGATACAATCTATGGTACCACCAATAGCATCCTAGATTACCAATTAAAGCCCCCAAAATGTGATTGAAACTACAGTATCACCAATGGCATCCTAGATTACCAGTCTAAACCAAAATCCTAGTGGGGAAGCACTTTCGCTCAGGTAGGTGGTATGACTCAGCGGTGCTATTCGGAGAAGCACCTCGATGACCTAAGGTAACCGCCAAGCTCACATTAACCCCAAAGGGGTTCTCCCTGCATACCACGTACCCCTTCCCAGTGGAAAGCATTAACAATTGTTCATAAAATACTACAGTTTGTTACTAAAATTAATTAAGAAACGAAAACATTAATACGACTGCAGCTGTTCTCCTAAAAGTCTTCATCATATGGCACTTGCAACTCTTTCAGACTCTTGTTTTTGTTTCTTTACTCTTATTGCTTTCAAGAGAAGTGCCTCCCCCGCCTTCTTTTCTTTGTTACGATCTGCAAATTACAGTGCTTCTTTACTTATGTTTTCATGATGTATGTTAATTTCATGAGTCAGTATCTTTGCAGCGAACCTCATCCTCATCTATATTATATCATATGTATTTCCTTTTTCCTTTGTTAGGAATTCAAGGTTCCAATTCCTTGCAGTCTCTCCGTTGTAGTTCTCCATGTGCATCATCAAGAAAACACCACAATCTGTCATTTTCCTTTGTTCCCCATTTAGGTATTAGGATTGTTGGCTTTTTGTTCAACACATCTTTAGCTCTTGGATGCTGCACTTCTTTAAGATGCATGGAAAACATATTTTTCTGCAAAAATTAAAAACATTTTAAAGATTTTATTTTCAATCATAGTATCATATATGATATCTTACATTTAAAAATAGTTGATTACATTTTTAACATATATGATATTGATAATATAATCATACATATAACAACATTTAGTTGCTTACCAGAACATCGCAGACCTCCTTATTAATTTGCTTTCATATTGACATCGACGTTTTTTGATTGTACAATATCACTGTTTGCCCTTTAAGAGTTGAATACGACGAGGTAGTAGTGTTCATGACGGCGAATAATTGGAAAGAATGCCTATATAATTGGAAATGTATTGTTGTATCAGTCTTAATGCAAAATAATGTAATGTGTTTATATCAAAGAATAGGTGTAGCAAGTTTCTTACCATTTCTAGATCTTTCATTTTTTTCAGTTCATCGTCTTTCTTGAACTCGTTTTTCATTATGTCAGAAAAGGCTTTGTATTGCTTCACTTCATCATACTTCTTTCCGTCTTCCTTCTTCCACTTAAACATATCTTTTGTCTGTTTACATAGAACAACATATTTTATGTTTAGCAAACATTATATATTTGTAGTTGTTTAGTTTTAAAGGTTTAAGGTACTTACAATCATCCCTGTGTGGAAAAAATGCTTTGTTTTCTTTTCTTTGTTTGTTTTCATGGGGTCCCTTGTCCATGTTCAAAACAAGCATAGGTGTCAATGACAATAGATCTTTTTCAAGGTTGGGGCTAATGTCTGCATATAATCTCGGATGGTTGCATTTCCTTCTTTTGTTTCAAAGATGAAGTCGTTGCATAAAACAAATTATACATATATCATATATGATATTATGTGAAGAAATTGAAATTATAAAGAAATTGAAAGAGTAAAGGTAATTGAAACTTACAAGTCGTTTCCTTCCATCGAAATAACTAAGTAATTTTGTGAGATCCATCATTTCATCTTGGTACTGCTTTTCCCTTTGTATCTGTTTTTTTTTTTATGTAATGGAGAAAACAAAAAATCTAGAACGGGTTTTTGGCTCTTTTTGCTGCCCTTGCGGACTAATTGTTGGGGGGGGGGGGGGGGCCCCCCCTTTGTTTGTACCCAGGATAAACCAAGAGAGATAAATGGGAAGTCATTTCCTATAACGTCTTAACTCTTTTTGCCGTGTTCTTCTTCTTTATTAATTTTATTCGTTTGCTTATGTCTCTAACTCTTCATCTGTGAGTCAGTAAACATGTGTAAGTTTCCAAAGTCATCCTCATGCATACAATTTCTTCCTACATTTATCTTGTTTCTCCTGAACGTTGTCAACCTTATCAGCTTTATCCTGCTTCTCCTTTTCCGTTTTAACTTTTTCTTTCTCAGCATTTTCATCCTTATCAACATCTTGTTTCTCCTGAACTGAATCATTCTTCATCTCATTGTTGTTCACAATGTCATTGTCTTTAGTTTCATTGGCATCCTTTTCTTTATTAAGCTCTTCATTTTGATTGTCAATATCCATTTGAACTATAACCTCTATACGTTTTTGGCACCATTCATCTTTTCTCTTTTCCATCACTTCCAACCTTCGTTCTTCACTTCCAAAAATTTTTTGTTTTTTCTTTAGTTCCTTCACTTCCACTTTCTTCTGTTCCTTCACTTCCACTTTCTTCTGTTTGATTATCAATCTCTTCTTTGTTTTGATCTTTCTTTTGATTGTCACTTTCTTTTTGCTTGTTTGCATCTGCCATTGGTGCTCCATCATCATCATGATTGTTGCTTTCATTATCTTCATCAGGCTCACCCTCGCTATCGTCATCCTTAGAAGACTCATAGAGATTGAATTCATTATCATTAAGCAATTCCCCGTATTTCTTGCAGAAATCAATCATGATGTGGTCGTCTTCAAATTTTTTCACACCATTTTTCAACGTTCTAACCAGCTCTGATCTTTCGTCATAAAATTATATCAAACTTCAAAAAGAGTTTTACATAATACTCCTTCAAAACAAGCACGGATAGTTTTTGATGTACATATTAGTTACATTATCTACATAGTGTGATATGTCAAAAGTATCTCATATATTATTAAAACAAGTTTAGATTTTTCATAGCATCATATGTGATATATGCAGGTGAATTATCATATTTCATATATCAAAACTTTCATATATGATTATTGTAAAAAGTTCATAATTTTTTACTATCATGTGTTATATGTGCAGTTATGGTTGCATTCTTTGTTAGTAAAACCAAAAGAAATCAACACTTTTTTACCTCTTTTGTTTCTGGTTCTTTATCGTTTATCAGTGGAACATAGACATCTAATCCTTTATACACATTCATCCCATCCTTCTCTTCTTCAGGATCAAACTCTCCATGATGTTCCAATTTTCCCAAGCATCTTGTCTTTGTCTCCATTTTTATCCTTTTCTTCATTGTCGTAGTTTTCCACCTTCTAAGTGCTGGTCTGTGACGGAGAACTTGAAGGTCTGGGAAGATTGTCGAGTCCAAGTAGAGCAGCTTTTTTTTTTGTAAAGAAAAAAAAGTGTTAGATTACATTTTGTGGATATTATATTTCGCATTAGATAGAAAAAATTGTTAGAAAATTTTGAATATAACTTACACATAAGAATGTGAGTGGCTCGTAGTAAAATTCTTTCGTGTTTTCACATCTTTCCAGTTTTTCTTACTGGTGTGCAAGCAGTCAAGTTTGTACCCCGCACCAGTCTATGTCGCTGATAATGTCGACATCCATAAGTAATTCTGTTTCAGCAATTTTTCGTCAAGAACCCTGCCACATTATCTATGTTCCCTTGTTAAAAAAAAAAAATTTTTCCGAATAGAGTTGTGAAGTTCATTTAAAACATTAAAACAACTTCCTGTTTGTATCTGAGTATCATTGAACTATTGCTTTGCTAGGAATAATGTGTATTGATTTGGCACGTGTTTAAACTGTTCTTCCCACTCTTTGATAAATGGGTCGTTAGAAGGTCTATGTTCCAGGTCTTCTAACTTCTTGCTCCCCATTGGTATACCAAGCATGTCGTGTACTTTTTGTCTTGTTGCCTTTATAGATCCTTTCTCTAGCCTTAGGATTCTAAGCATCGTTTGAGGTTAAAGTGGTCAATTGCGTGGAAGTCATCGCTGATGGAATGCTTAAACTATTGGAAAGTGAACATTCTTCCACTCCAAAGAACCAAATATTTAAGCATTTCTTTTGTGGATCTGATAAAGTCATCATAGCTTCATACATAGGTTTCAGTGATGATCGTGTGTTACAAGTTGGTATTGGATTTTTTTATCATCTTTGATCCTTTTTTCCCCTTTTTAGGTTTTGTCACTTTCTTCAGCTGCCCTTCTCCCTCTGATTCACTTTCTAATCCTTTTTTCCATTTTAGCTTTTGTTAACTTCCTAACCTCCTCTTCTTCCTCTAATTCATTGTTTTCTCCTTCTTCTATGTCATTCTTGCTTTTTTTTCAAGTATGATCTTGAAGTCGAAGATTCTGCTTTCTTTGTCTTTTTTTGCTTCTTCTTTGCCTTACCAACATGCAACCTTTCATTATGACTATTGCTCCCTTCATATAAAACATCCTCCTCTGATTCCCACTCTTGCGAGACCCTTCCTCTTCTACCTTAACATCTCATTCTTATTTTCCCTTACCCGATTCTCTCTTGCCTTTTGATTTCTTCCCCTCGTGTTTGTTCTTCAGACAAACGACATCGTCACTTTGATATATGATTTCACATCCTCGTCAATCATTCTTCTGCTTCATTTTTCTGGTCTACATTTTCAAATTCAGCTTGTCTTTTCGCATCACCTCTTGTGAATCTTTTTGGTGATTCTTTAATTATTGGATTTTTGTTGCTTCCAGATTTTTTCATTGTCCCTTTGTAGGTGCTCTTTTGACGGTTTGATTTTTTCTTCTCAGGTTCTTCAGATTCACTTCTTTCCATCTTTCTCTTCTTGTTGTGTTGTTTTTCTTTGACTGTTTTTGTGATATCTGTATAAAAATATATTAGTTTATATTATATCATATATGATTTATCAATTGAAATATTATCTTTACATGTTATGTACTTTTATACATTTTATATCATGTATCATATTAAAGACTAGAATTGTACCTTTGTCATCTTCTTTCTTCTTTGATTTTTTAGTTGCGTTTAAGAATGGCAACTTTTTTATGTTGCTTAAAACTTGATCTACATCCTCTTCATTATTAGTTTCATCTTCATTGTCAGAATCCTCTTTATTATCATCATCCTCTTCATTGTTGTCAGCATCCTCTTCATTATCAGTTTCATCTTCATTGTTAGAATCCTCTTCATTATCATCATCCTCTTCATTGTTGTCATCATCCTCTTCATTATCAGCTTGATCTTCATTGTCAGCATCCTCTTCATTATCATCATCCTCTTTATTTTTGTCAGCATCCTCCTTCATTAATCATCTTTCATCTCATATTTCATTTGACATTCACATCATTATCTTTACATTTACAAACCACATTATTAATCATATTTGATATACAGTAGTTTTTTAACAAATAAAATGTACCATCCGATTTATCTGCTGCAAACTTGAAGCATGTTGTTCAAATCTTGTCTCTAAAGCTTTAGTTCACTAATAATTCTGCTTTTTTTTTTGCACTTCTTCATCGGTTTTTTTCTTTTTTAGCGACATCATCACTTTGATCATCATATTCTGCATTTTTTTTCATTAATTGTTTATAAGCACATCGACAATCATATTTGATATTTAATAATATCAGTTGAGTAGTTTATATAATATAAAATTACCTTCATTGTCTGATACGTTTTCCTCTGTATCTTTTTCAGGTTGTTTCTTTTTAGCTAGTTTCTTTCTAGCCTCTCTTTTAGCTTCTTTGATTTTCTTTTTTGTCGTTTTCTCACTTGATTTTTTCTATAGCATCTCCTTCTCTGCTCTTGCCTTTGTTGTCGGCTCTCTTTCATCGGCTTTTCCTTTTTTAGTTCATCTTCAGCACTTTTTTATACAGCATATTAGTTAGTTTCATGTTTTTGCCTGCAATAAAATGTTTTTTGTATTAACAGTTATGATAATATTTTTTTGTATGTTCTATCCGATGTTTTACATTATAACAGATATCATACCTGAAGAACCAACACGTAGTAATTTCCGGTTTTTCGATATTTTAGTTTTTCCAATTTTCTTCGATGCACCATAACCTACATACAGATAAGCATATATTTTTTCAGTTATCATATATGATTGTCATAATTTCATGCTATGTTTTGTTTCAGCCGCATACTTAAACACATTGTAACAACCCGAGTTTCATGACGCGTATGACGATTGCGAATTCGACGTCATAATTATTATTTTATAAATTCGTGTGAAGGAACGTCGACATTTAAATTTTATTTGTCGTAAATAATTATTTTCGTATTTTATTACGAACGGGAATTTGAAATTTTTATTTTTGACGTTTCGCGAGTCGACGTTTGACCGCGCGTTCGTTAATCGTTTTTGAGCATTGTAAAATTTACGACGCGTCTCGTTATTATTTTTAAGATCGTAAATTTATTATTTTTACTAATGTCGTCTTTTGTTCCTTGTCTTGAGCCGGATTCGCGTTTTAATGTGTACACATCTTAATAAATGTTTTAAATTAAATTAAGTGTGACGGAAAACAAAAATGGTATCGGAAGTGAAATCCCGAGCCATGATTGTCGTTTTAATTTAAGTAAAAGTATGGTGTGTCAAATATCTAAATTAGAAAAGAGGGAAGGACTAAATGTGTAAATTTTCCTGAACTAAACACGTACAATAAAAGGAGAGGAAAATAAAACACACACTCATTTTTATTCTTCACAAAACAAAATGTGTTCTCTCCCTCCTCCACCTACACCGCCGGTCACCACCACTCCACCGCCACTATTCGCCGGAAAAATTACATGCAATCCGATCAAGATATATTTTCTTTATCCCCACGAAAAACTAAACCTATTCCACCAAAAATATATAACATACAATGGGTTTTGAATAAATTTATTTTCGGGTTTGATTCAAGTGTTTCCAGTTGGTAAGTGGGTTTATCGTGGGTAGATAATCATTTTTGGAAGCTTGGTTAATTGGAAAAATGTTCGGTTTTGGTTGTTGGGTTTGGTTCGAGTCACGGCTAAGGAACAAAGGGGACGAGTCTAGTCTTTTGTTGTTCCGATCTTGCTATTATAGCATTGTCAGCATTCTCTTATTTCATTTGTTTCATTGTTTTCGTTATTGGTTTGATTTTAATTGTTGCATGTGATGAAATCTGAGGGATCTTGCGTCATCTAGTTTATATTTTGATATTGGTTGATTGAGCATGTTGAATATTGTTTATAGATCATTTTAGATGCGTCGAGAATGGATTTTTGGGTCAAAACTAGTTTTTGGCGCATTTTGTAAAGAGTAAGTTCTGAGCAGAAACTTTGGCATGGAAAACGAGGGTCAAGATTTTGTGAAATTTGATTTTGGGTTAAAAAATATGGAAGATGGTATTTTTTACGAGCGTTTCGGTAATTCGAACGCCCCGTAACTCCTAATAACGAAGAAGTAACGGCTATTATAGTTTATTAGTTGCTGTCAGAATTTTAAATGGTTGCCGTTTTGAAGTAATGTTTCTGAGTCCGGTATCTGCTGTCCGGCGAAACACGAAGGTTGCTCGGAATGACGTTTCACTTTGTCGCTAGGCTTGCTAGCTTTAAAATCGAGTAAAAACGGGTCAAAACTCAAGGTCAAAATCTGCACTTTTATTAAAAAAATGCCACAAGTTCTTGCAGAAACTTACAAGGCATTTTGGTCATTTTCTATCTAGTTTCGGGTCTTGGCTAAAACTAAAAAGTTGTCCGGAATTTCGTTTTGCATAAAATCTCTTTTGAGTCCGAGTCGTGAAAGTGTGATATAACGGGTCGTTTTGAGCGGGTCAGATTTAATTATATATATATATATAAAGTCAAAGTCAAATAAAGTCCAACGTTGACTTTTGAAAGTCAACGAGTTGATATTAGACTTGTCAGATGTTATAAAATAATAAACGCTACTATTATTACAAGTGTGATATTTAAACTTAACGATTGTTATGAACAAAGAAGATTCTAAAAATAGAAACTTTTGAAATATTAGAATTTAATACAGATACAAGTAAACGATAATCAAATTGAATGTCGAAAGTTCGACGAGATAACTAAATATTATTATAAATATAATTAGAAGATGAGACCTACTAAAAATTGTAACTTTCCGAAAATAGTAAATTTCCAAAAATAGAAAGTTTCCAAAAATAAAAAGTTTTCGATTAAGCAACGTATAAAATAAGTGAGAGAAAGATCGTAACTCAATTATGAGGAGTTTAGGATCTAGGACGCGCAAGTGGATTTCTCATCACATGTGTATGTATATTTATACTATTTTGATAGTTGCGATGGCACATAAGATAAAACGCGGATGTATTTGATATATTTGACTACAAGGGCTATCCGTTTCAGATCTCCGTACGATGTTAATAATTTAACGACATAAATTAGAGGTCGCGGTTGAGCTCGTCGTCGAGTAGTTCGTGATTGTTTCGGTTATTTAATCTTCGGCTTCGATCAAGGTGAGTTCATAGCCTCGCTTTTAAGTGTTTTAATGTTTTTAACCCTCTGGGGGGGGGGGGGGGGGGGGGAGATACTTGCTGTTTTATGAAAATGAGAACGCAATATGTTTTGATACTAAATATTATTCCATTCACTATTGAGTATATGTCTTTTACTGTGTGACCGTTACTTGTCTAGTTGCAGGTGAAAGCTAATGCATTAAATAGATCTATTGGGTTTGGCAACCCTGTACGGGGTTTGAATCAGTCGTGAGCACCCTATAACGGACATTTTGTAGTTAGTATTAGGAGAAGTGGCATACTCTCGACATTTATTTTGTCATACACGGGATTAAATGTGTTAAGTTTCGGTACACGGGCTCATTAGTTGGAAATCATTATTTTTATAACTTGTCTTACGAGCAATGTTATATGTTTTGTTGAACCAAATATGCGTTCTAATTGTTATGTGTAAACTCTATGAATTCACTCAACGTTTTGTTGACCTTTTTTTAAGCATGTATCTCAGGTTTAGGTATTGAAGATGGCTTGGATGGGACGGAACGCGGATATCAAGGACGGTGACTCGGTGAACTTGTGTCAATAAATGATAGAAATATTTTAGAAATGAAGTCGTGATGTGACTTGTAGAAATAAAATTTTCTATGATAGTTTAGGGACCTTTGTACTCTGATTCTTTCCAAACAATATAAATGAAATTTATTTACCAAACATCTCTTTTATAGTTGTTTGTTATGACTTGTGTGATTGTATCGTGAAGTAGCACCCCAAATGTTGTATTCCGTTGCGTATCGTATTTTGGGGGTGTTACAGAATGGTATCAGAGCACTGGTTATAGCGAACTAGGTCTTTTTCAACGCCTGGACTATAACTGTTTTCAAAAAAAATTGTGAGTCGTTCACCGTTGTCCGATATCCGCCCGCGCATCGTTTCCGATCCCTTATGTGATATAGTTGATTGCATATTATGTGTGTAACAAGTGGGTGACACTTGGTATAAGTAATAATTATATACGTGTATATATATATACATATATATATACATATATATATATATATATATACATATATATATATATATATATATATATATACGGCATCCGTTCTATGGTATACGATTATATATATCCTGATATTCGCTTCTTGCGAAGAGTTCAATTTCTTTAAACATTTCGATGCGATATGATAAGATTATTTTGATACGTGACGAAAACATCGTTGTTATACGATTATCTTCGAAAATTTTTCGCGACTTTACTTTTCATCTTTTGATGATGTTGATTCGTCGTAGTTTGTCGATCCCATTGGGTGACCTATTGTTCGACTCCGAGTTCGAATATTTTCCATTGCTTTTAAATCGCATATGTTGTTTCGTAACCTATTGTTTTGAAATTTTCCAGTTGATGGGAGTGTGACTTTTATATGTCATCCCATGAACCCTTATTGTTTCGGAAAACGACTATTAACTTATTCTCGCGTAACATGTCGTTTGGAAACGTCTATCTTTGGAGCTTTCGAATAAAGTTGGTGTGTTTGCGCTTTGATTCTTTTGTATCGACCTCTACTTAGTAAGTCTTGAAACGTTTGATTCTGGAAATCTATGAGTTTTTGTGTTTGAAAGAGTGTTAAGTCATTGGGTATGGCTTTGTATTGGCGTTTGGAGGAATTAAAATGGTGTTTGGTTGGATTTTGAAATGGATCTTACGGCAGTTTGTAACCAGCAGGTTGTGGGGTTGATTGTGAATTATTTTTGGTCTTACGGCACATGGGAAAGCCAATTGTTATGTTGGTACATGTTTAAGGTACATGTGGTGAGTTGGATAGAATTTTAACTCTTTCGGATGAGTGAGATATTGTCGTTTTTCTAAAACTAGTCAAATCTGGTATACCGTTGAGAAAAATAGTATAACTCCATATTTTTGTAATAACTTTTCCAAAGAAAATTTAGGTACCTGTATAAGGCTCTTAGGGCTATCACCTCCAATTGGTTTCCCATCAAAAGCATCAATAAATTTTAAATTATGCTTATTTTCGTAAACTACAAAAATTTGTCAAAATTTCTTTAGGGACTGCTTTGGGATAGCAGCTTGTTGGGTACGTTTCAAAATATATTTGGTCTATGAAAACCTGGAAAAATAGACTAGGAGGTATAGAAATCTCTTAGGTACATGTAGAAATTCGGATGGAGTCATATCGACGCCCGACGAATGAGATATCGCCGAAATGGCAAAACTAGTCAAAAATTGAGACCAGAATTTGAATGAGTAATAAGTTCAAAAACTTATATAGCAACACCTAAATATGTAAAACTGTAAGTTCTAGATATTGAACAAACTTAGATTTGAGCGGTCGTTTTGGCTTTTGCGGACGCACAGTTTAGGAGATACACTCAGTTTAGTGGAGCGATAAAATTTTGGAAAATGGCGGCTTTGATAAATAGGGGTAAAATGGTAATTTCACCTTGGATCCAAAACTTTCTGGGCAGTAGGCCCTATGTTTCTGGAAATTAGACTCGAAATACTTCCCGTAGACAAAAACCTCATACTTTTATCATCCACGAACTAGTAAGTAGGAGGATTTCAAGATTTAGGTTTATTGCATTAAGGTTATTGCTGCCTCAGAGTTTTATCTTATAACCGGCGTGGTGATTGCGCACTCTTTAGCTATTACTTTTGATTTAGAACTCTAGGAGAGTTCATGTATATGTAGTTTATGTATTAAACTTAGAATCATCATGATTTAATGTATCGGTTTTGGAAACAAAGATTGTAACTTTTGGGGGATTTTTGGTTGTACGTGTACTACCCCCAACATTGTTATTATTATGGTTATGAGAATTATGATTATCCTTGATTATGAGTTTGTGTGATTGTAGATGTTGATGTTTTGAGTGGCCTTGTTACTAGATTGACTTAACCCCGAGTGTGGAATGATTCCGGTTGGTGGATCCTCCGCACTGTGATACTTGCTTGCAGTGTCCATGAACGGGGATTATTTTTAGAACTTGCTGTGACCATTGACCAAACTATATTTAATGATGTTTTATGAGTTGATAAATTTAAAAAAAACCGTGGAATTGCAATAACGAATTTGTGTGTTGAACAAATGTCGTTGCACGAATTGTACTGATTTTGTTGTATGGATTGTTTGTGTAAACAATAGAAAATGTGTTATCAAATTTCATAAATTGACCCTAGGGTGTCAAATAAATTATCTTTTCAAAAAAAGAGAAGATATATATATATATATATATGAATAAATTTCCTTTTTAAATAATAAAAATGGAAGATGATTGCTATCTTCTTTTCTTTCTTTTGAAACAATCCTATTTTTATTCATTTTTTAATAACTTACGCGTGTAGCGTATGAAAAAGAAACGTTTTGACGAGGATGGACATGATGTCATTTGATCCTCCATTATGCATAACTTGATCAACTATGCATAATTTACGAAGAACCACGCTATGTCGGGCAAATCGTCACCATTAAAATGCTTGATAATTAGGATAAATGTTTGGAGTCAAGCTTTCGGAAGGAGAAAATATTTTTTGTTGGGAATAAATTTTCATATAACTTAATACTGCCAACAGTACTAAAGGAGTTAGTACTGCCAGCACAAAGTTAGTACTGCCAAGGAAACTTAATACGGTGTTTTCTTTTTCAGCTTATTTAGTGCTTATTATTCTTTTCTGTCTTTTAAAATTGTATTTCCTTTTCAATCCTGTAAACTTCTTCAAGTATTAATAAAATTAAGTTTTATTTCAAATTCGTGTTCAAATTCCTCTGATATGCGATTATGTTGTTTGTGTATGGATAATAAGCCCTGATAAGCTCATTAAGCTCACACTGCTTTTTAAGTAGTTACTTATTCAGTTAAGCTCACCTACAGCTTAACTGAATAAGGGGTATCATTTCCTAATTCTAAAAAAGGTCTTGAATAAGCCATTTGGAAGATAAACCAATTCTGGAAGGGCTTATGGGCTTATTCTGAGCTTATTATTAAGCTAGCTTGTAGATTAGCTCTTTTGAGCATTCAGTCCTTGTTTTGTGCAAAGGACAAAGGTTAGACTTCTATTTCAAATTTTTAGCTTATTTTATGCATTAGCTTATTTAACTGCTTAATTGTGCTTATCCTGTTTCTAATATTGCTTATTCAGTTTTAATGTTGCCTATTTGATTTAGTTTAAGGCTTTTCATCAATTGCATTTAAGTAGTTCTTAGTTTTGATAAAATCAGTCTCTGAAATACAAAAATAAGCATTTTGTTCTAGCTATTTGTTAAGTGCCTTATTTTCTGATCTTATTGCTTTAATGTCTTTCAAAAACCTTATGCTAAATCTGTTTTCATGAGTTACAAGTTTTTATAATCTGCTTTTTGGTTTTAAGGAAATAAAGGGGTGTTTGGCACAAGCAGTTAAAACTGCCTGTGCTAATTTTGGTCATTAGATTAGGTTTAATAAGCTCATAATAAGTCTTAGGATTAAGTGTAGTAAGTTTAATATTAGTTTTCAAGTTTATTTCATAAGAATTTTGGATCTGTCATTCTTTTAGTCTCCTAATAAGCCTTATTAAGTTTAGACTTTTAATGTGCAAATAAGGTGTTGATTTTATGATTAATTTGGCTCTATTTGTCATGAGGAAGACAGTTTTGAAAACATTCTAGCTTGGTTAGTCTCATTTGAGTTAAGTGTCAAACAGATTGAGTCATTTTTAAGCCAAAATTCAGTTTTCAAAATCCATCAGCATAGCTAAATAGCTAGTTGCTGATTATCAAAATAATATCAGCCTAGGAATTTTAGGTTATGTTCTAGCTTAATTTGGCTTAATTTAGTTTCAAAAAGTTCATTTTAGTCATAATCTAAATCTGATTTCATTGTTTAAGTAAGTTTTAAGTTTTTAATCTTAGTTGCAAGTTTGTTTTCAAAAACCAAAAACCGCAAAAAAAATAAAATTTAAAAAAACGTGTAATCAGCCTTCTTCACAAGTCTTTTCTAGCTTATTTACTTGTCTGATTTTCTTATTTTCAGCTTCTATGTGTTTAGTGGTAATCAAACTCAATCTGTTTTGAGCTTTTAGTTTATTTCCATTGCTTAATTTGTCTTAAATCTAGCTTAAAATCTGTAATAAGTCCTTTAAAAGTGTCTTAAAAGTCTGCTGTCTTTTATGCCTTTAAATGCTTTTCAGCTTATGTTGTTAGCTTATTCCTGCTCAGTAGTGCTCATTAGGTTTAGGTTAAGATTTATTTTCAGCCTATTAGGATGCTTAGTGCTTATTAAGTCCTTGAATGTCAAAACAATTTTAGCCAAATTTCATATAAGCTTAAAAGGTAATCTGCCATTTCATTTCAGCTTTTTCTCAGCTTATTTTTAAGTTTCAATAAAAAGTCTCTTAATTAAACTTGCTTATTTTTACTTGTTTTATAGCTTTTTCAAAAAGAAAAGAATAAAAAAAATGTTTAACCAAAAAGAAAGGTCACAGGGTTCGAACCTGTGACCTCTCCCTTAGCACACAAACGCCTCAACACCACAAACACTTAACCAACTACCCCTTAGGGACTTTTTCATTTATATCTTGCATCATTAAAATCATATAGTGTCTTTCGTTTAGCTTGTTTATACTTCTATTAGCTTATTTTACTACTAATTTGTGTAGCTATTTCTTTCTGGTTTGATTTTTCTTAAGTCTAGATTTGTGCAAAGTACTTTTTATTAATTTTTCGGAATTTTATAAATTAGTCTAATATTTTTAATAATATTTTTAGATTAAATTAGTTTTTAATTCATAACAAATAAAATAAAAGTAAAAAAAAATATAATTCTTTTTCTGAAAATTATTTTTAGTCATTTAGGATTTATAAAAAATGAAAAAACATTAGTAGGGCTTAATTTTGATACACTTGCTTACTTCGTCGCGTTTTAGGATTCCCGTTATTGTTTTTAGCTTTATTTTTTAATTGTCTTAATTGTTACTTGCGTTTACATGTTTTTATGTGTTTTCATTAGTAGAATTAGGAACCAAATCAAGAACTTTAAAACTATTCAAATCACGCGATCACGAACTTAACCAATTTTCAAATCGCACTTCGTCGGGATACGACTCGGGAAGGTTTTGCATTTTACTTTGGATAAAAGTAATCTTTTCAAATCCTTACGGAATACTTACCCTTATACTATTATTGCTATTGGGTATTTAGAATATATATTTAAGTATATATAGGCTAAGTAACTAGTAATCAATTTTTGGCGCTGCTGCCGGGGAGGTGTGTTACGATTATCGTGTTTCGTTCGAAGATTAGTGTTTGAAGACCCTTCCTCGTGAAGTTATCACTTTCAATTGTGAATATTTTATTCTTATCATATAAATATAAAAATACAAAAATATTTTACACTTCTATTTTTATTTTCTTTTAATATTAAAATTTACCGATTGTTAATTGTCATTTTGGCTCATCTTTAGTTAACAAACTAAAAGAGAGGTATAAAGAGGGTCGATCCTGCAAACTTCGACCCAAAAGGAGAAGGTTTTTAAAACGCTTCGCGCTTACCCGATCCTCCGCTTCTTTGTGCGTTTTCTAGAGAGCTACCATGCACTATTGACTTTCGGTTACCAAAAATATTTTCTCTTGTTTAAAATACATAAAAATCCAAAAAGAAATATTCTTCTTAACCCCATTTTGTTTAATTCTTCTCTTTATCCCTCTTTAATTCTACCATCATGTATGGGTTTAAAGAATGTTCGTCTTGTGGAGATTTGTATAATAGAGAACATTGTTGTTCAAATGTGAGTTTCGTCGATAATTTTGTTCGTGATCCTAATTTGAGTTCTTATGATGAAACCCCCGACTCGTCTCAACAACCCCCACGTAACTGTTTCAAGTGTGGAGGTCCGTTTGGTGGCCTATATTGTCAACAATTTACTTGTGAGCGGTGTAAAAGAAATTATAACTATGAATGAATTTATTGTGTTTGTAATGCTGTTATGAAGTGAAAAATCATTCGTATAATGATTCAAATCCAAATGTCTATTTTCCCAAATTGGAAATTCTCAAATCTTTCCGCACCCTCACAACCCAGTACCAGACGAATTCTTGTGACTTATGTGGGAACGATGCTCATTATGGCTACGATTGTCCACCTCAAGTTCCCTTTGTCTACAATCAAGACCCGTGTTTCAATCAAAACTTTGATAATAATTTTCCACAAACTTCACCAAAGTTTTCCACAATAAATACCTTTGTTGTGAGAAGCTGCGGGGTCCTCATGAGAACATTCAGTGTCACCCGTGTGTGAACTCAAAATTTCAATGAACTCAAGTCCTTTCTATAATTCTAATTCTTTCCGGTTTTGACCGAAGTATCAACCCCCTAGTATACCGTCAATTCATCACCCTCCTCAAGATAGCTGAGTGTGAAGAATTTTGCAAGACACAAGAAAACCTAATGAAATCTAACAAACCTTATTTAAAGAAGTTTCAATCTTAAATTTTTAAGGAGAAACGACATAGGTTGATATTGCTAGCTTGGGAGAAATTTTTTGAAATTCCAGGCATGGCAGCTTAGAGAAAAGCAACTCAACCAGATGATATAACAAGCATTGCTTCATAAACTCTTAAAGAATTGCTAATTAATAAGTGAGGAGCTGGCAGAAAGTATTAATACTCATGAGTTTGGAATTGTCCTACCTTCTACGACAATGATGATGAGTACACTATTCAATATAGGGAATATTTATAGAAATTCGAACTACTTGAAATCATACCCTATTTACCACCGATGAAACCCGATAACTCTCTAAGTATGGGGAACGAGCATCCAGCACTATTCCGGAAACGAGAAATGGGACAAATTAATAAATACTAATTGTGTTGAGAAACCTTGTCCCAAATCCCAAGTGAGATCTGAGGATTTTTCCGACAATGGAAAGTGAGTGAGATGTCCAGATTTTGATGATAATGTCAACATCTTAATCCTTTCGATTTCTGACGACGATTTTTTCCTCTATCTTGACGACGATCATTTTCTATGAAACGTTCTGAAGAAAATTTCAAAACTTACTAATTCGAAAACCTTTTTGATGATGAAATCATTTCTAGTAAGTATTAAAGATCCGACATATTTTAATGTCGATCTGATCTTATAGAATCCTTTTGCTTAATCGAGATATTTCGATCGTTTCTAAATCTAGAGAATTGAATTACTTCCTCGAGGAGTTCCTACCGGTTAAACGTCACTCATAACACATTAATTCCACCGGGAATTAAAGAAGCCGATTTTGATCCTGAAGAAGAAATTCGTCTTAATTGATGGATTTGAGTTATATGACAAATGTTCATCCCCCCCGAACCTCAATTGAATAATCTAATTCTAAAATGTCTATTCAAAACATTATCGATTCTTCCTCCCCAACTCCTATCCCCGTTGAAGGATAGTGACTCTCTTAAAGAGGATATCGATTTATTTCTGTGATACCTGAGACGTCGATACCACCAGGGTATTAAGAATGATGACTAAGACTCGAAGGGGAATATTCTTTTTCTTGAAGAATTACTTAGCAATGATTCCCTTTCCCTTCCCGAAACTGAGTCATTTCACTTTGATCAGTATGATGTTCCGTCATCCCCTCGTCCTCCTGCGAAACCACGGCGGATGAAGGGAATTATTCTTTTGATTTGAGCCCATACGGGTGTTTTGACTGCAAAATGGTGGAGGATATTTCCCTGAACATTATGTTCTTAGCCCTAAACTTTTTTAACCCACCTGGAACACAACCCAACCCCTTTGTCCAGTTATTGAAACTTGCTCCATTTTCATCCGGAATGAGGACAAAGTTTTCAATCCTGGTATTCTTTCTTCTCCTCTCTTATCTCATACAGGCAAATTCACTTCTGATTTTTCTGAAATCCCGATGATGATTTCTGGAGGGAACATCCTTCTCTTGGATGTTTCGCATCTCTATTTCTATCCTCCATGACCAGCTCAAGTATGGGGGATCGAGTCAGGCTCAAGACTCGGTTAACAAAAACAAGCACTTCGCGGGTGGCAACTCATGCTTATCCTTAGTAGTAGTATATTAGTATAATATTTATGAATATAGTTTGAAGTGAGGAGCTGCCTCTTATTTCTCGTGTTTCGTGTTTTGTGATTTATGTCCAGGATTTCCCGGATTATGAAGACTCTCGTATCGTGGTTTTGTCCATCGTCACTACGATTCTTCAAATCCTTCGCATGCTTATATATGGGAATCTGATATCCTAGATCTTATTGATTTAACAACGTTTATTCTATTAGCATAATTACTATAAACGCTTCTTAGAATTTACGTTAGAGACCCCTTAATATTTGGATTATGCCTTGAAATTAGTATGGGGGTGACAGTCTCACATTGAGGACATATTGTAGTTCAAGTATGAGGTGATCTTTCGATTCGATCTACCAGCATCTATGCCCACTTGTCTTGAGCGTAAAATAACCTCGGTTTTCCACCAAAAAATCAGTTGAGAAGAATGATGCCACAATTAAAAAAAATTTCAAAATAGAATAAGTGTTTTGACACGTAGTTTTGTCTTTTTAAGGAATAAATTTTGACTTGATCGAGCATGTTGCGCTCTAGCTTGCCCCTTAACTTATATAAATTTAAGCTTTTGCTAGTCTTTTATATAAAAAGCTTTAAAACGTGAATTCTAGCTTGAAAAAACTTGAAGTTTGCAAGTTTCCATGATAGACTTTAAATATGCAAAGCTTGTTTTATTAGACTAAGCATTCACGGATCTTTTTATTAAAGATTTTAAATTTGCGAAAAACGAGAAATGATAGAGTTTTATATAAGTTAGATGCTAAACATAGAGTAGTTGGACCTCTTTAGAGCTCATAAAGGTTAATTGTGATTTTTTGCTCCCATCAGCTTAATAAACGCTATATAATTGTAAACAAATAAAGTTACTTTAGGTTTTTGCGATTCTTAGTTTAAATCACTTCGTAGAGATTCCTTCTGGTGAAAGTAAGGTACACATCGAGGTTTTGTCAGTGTTGCGGGGAAATAGGCTATTGTCTCTTGTCGACTCACAATCGATGTGGTACTTGTTAAAAGACCGCAGGACTTGAAATTTGGCTATAATAAGTTATGTAATAAACCAAAGCCAAAATACGACCACTACCTCTTACAGGCTCACAACCAATGTGGTAGTCGTTTAAAGGGTGGAGGTAATAATAATAAGACTGTGGGCTGATAAAAGTTTACAGCATCTTGCCGGCTCACAACCGATGTTGTAGTCTTCTAAATAAGGCAATATAGAATATCTCTGAGACTGATAAATAGTTTGCTAGGCGTTCGTGCCGGGGGCTGACAACCTATGCTGCAGCCTTTCTAAAAAGGTCGATGGAAATCACCGAGGTCGAAAATAAGACCTCCTGAGACCAATGGTCGGTCTGAAGCGCATACCGATGTGGCCAAGTTGTTTTAAAGGACTGAGGTTTAATAATGTTTGCAATAATAAAGAATAAAGCCGAAATTTCCGACTTGGTATACTTATCCTGGGGTTTATCTAAATAAAGCCTCCGTCTTTGGACTCGTAGTTGAGTTGTTTCGGATGAAATAAAAAAGATAACCCCTAAATCATGCGAAATTAGAACCTTAATGTGGACCTTCATTCTCACCATATCGTCTTCTTTAGGAAAGGCTTATCAAACAAATTGTGGTCTAACCGAGTTTACGTTTAGTATAAAAAGACATATACTTTATTTCGTCACCAATAATAATGAATAATAAAATAGTTAGAGGCTTTAGGAAATAAATGGAGCGAAAGTAGCTATGCAATAATTAGGCATTTATGATGTAGTCTGTTATCATTTTAAAACTTGTAGTTAACATTGATTTTTTTTAAGCGTGATTTGGGGCGGCGTGAAAAATCAAGGAACGTATGAATATATCCATTTATTGTAACATGTTCCGTGAAGTAATGATAAGAATAATAAATGCATAAAATTGGGTAAATACTTGAGGATTTTTCAATCTAGAGACTTTCTAAATCTCCACTAGATGAACACCTAGCTACTTCCAGGTAATTAGTCTAATGGGTATGCGAAATTTTTGAATTCTATGAACATTGCGTGTGACACGAGAAAGCTTAGTAAGGATGGATTTTGGTATGTGTTTAAATACACATACCTTGTACCTAATAAAACGAGCTAAAAAGACCAATAATAGAACCAATAAATACAGAAAAAATGCATTTATCGTTTGTTATTGTGAATGTGTCTTTGCCATGTAACGAATATTGCACTAATAAAGGACAAAAATAAAGCAAAGAGGACGACAAAACCATCACGAGAATGGATTGAGCGTGAAAATCAAAGCAAAGGCGTATACATTCGTAATGGGCCAACCCGTACCCATTTTAATAGACCGGGTCAGCCCATTAAGGGTTATACTTATAAACCTTAAACCTTATAATCCTTAAACAAAATCCAATCCAAAATCTGTCCATTTAAAATCATAGTCAATCCAAACGCAATATATTAGCCCAAGTCAAAAAAACCATATAACACACAGGTCAACACAGGTCAAACAAGTAGGTCAAATTAACTGTTCACGTTTCTTCTCCCTCCCATTTTCACCATTAAACATTGTTACACCAGGGTTAATCTATGTCACCCACACACACACCCCTTTTGCGTCTAGAAGAACCTGACAACCCTGACACCTCATTGACACGTTGGCAATCCTATGCAATACCATTGGTGAATGGGACGTGGCTTAAATTCAAGGGCTTAGATGATGAAGATGGAATGAAGGGCTAAGATTAGAGGATATATGAGCGTCTCAAGGTCTAGAAGACTCTTCTCTCAACTATAAATAGCAGGCAAAGCACACAGAGATAATCATCTAGGAGTAGGGTAATTTAGTGTAGTGTAGGTTTTTCTTTTTCAGCTTATTTAGTACTTATTTTACTTTTCTGTCTTTTAAAATTGTATTTCCTTTTCAATCGTGTAAACTTCTTCAAGTATTAATAAAATTAAGTTTTATTTCAAATTCGTGTTCAAATTCCTCTGATATGCGATTATGTTGTTTGTGTTTGGATAATAAGCCCTGATAAGCTCATTAAGATCACACTGCTTTTTAAGTAGTTACTTATTCAGTTAAGCTCACCTACAGCTTAACTGATTAAGGGGTATCATTTCCTAATTCTAAAAAGGGGTCTTGAATAAGCCATTTGGAAGATAAGCCAATTTTAGAAGGGCTTATGGGGGCTTATTCTGAGCTTATTATTAAGCTAGCTTGTAGATTAGCTCTATTTGAGCATTGAGTCCTTGTTTTGTGCAAATGACAAAAGTTAGACTTCTATTTCAAATTTTTAGCTTATTTTATGCGCTAGCTTATTTAACTGCTTAATTGTGCTTATCCTGTTTCTAATATTGCTTATTCAGTTTTAATGTTGCCTATTTGATTTAGTTTAAGGCTTTTCATCAATTGCATTTAAGTAGTTCTTAGTTTTGATAAAATCAGTCTCTAAAATCCAAAAATAAGTATTTTGTTCTAGCTATTTGTTAAGTGCCTTATTTTCTGATCTTATTGCTTTAATGTCTTTCAAAAACATTATGCTAAATTTGTTTTCAATGAGTTACAAGTTCTAAAAACTTTTGGTTTTAAGGAAATAAAGGGGTGTTTGGCACAAGCAGTTAAAACTGCATGTGCTAATTTTGGTCATTAGATTAGGTTTAATAAGCTGATAATAAGTCTTAGGAAGTGTAGTAAGTTTAATATTAGTTTTCAAGTTTATTTCATAAGAATATTGGAGATTTACAAATCTTATTCAGTCTACTAATAAGCCTTATAATTTAGACTTTTATGTGCAAATAAGGTGTTAAATTATGATTAAATTGGGGGCTTCTATTTGTACTTTAGGAAGACTGTATTGAAAACATTCTAGCTTGGTTAGTTTCATTTGAGTTAAGTGTCAAACAGATTGAGTCATTTTTAAGCCAAATTTCAGTTTTCAAAATCCATCAGCATAGCTAAATAACTATGTTGATTATCAAAATAATATCAACATAGGAATTTTAGGTTATGTTCTAGCTTAATTTGGCTTAATTTAGTTTCAAAAAGTTCATTTTAGTCATAATCTAAATCTGATTTCATTATTTAAGTAAGTTTTGAGTTTTTAATCTTAGTTGCAAGTTTGTTTTCAAAAAAAACCAAAAACCCAAAAATATTAATGTAATCAGCCTTCTTCACAAGTCTTTTCTAGCTTATTTACTTGTCTAATTTTCTTATTTTCAGCTTCTATGTGTTCAGTGGTAATCAAACTCAATCTGTTTTGAGCTTTTAGTTTATTTCCATTGCTTAATTTGTCTTAAATCTAGGTTAAAATCTGTAATAAGTCCTTTAAAAGTGTCTTAAAAGTCTGCTGTCTTTTATGCCTTTAAATGCTTTTCAGCTTATGTTGTTAGCTTATTCCCGCTCAGTAGTGCTCATTAGGTTTAGGTTAAGATTTATTTTCAGCCTATTAGGATGCTTAATGCTTATTAAGTCCTTGAATGTCAAAACAATTTTAGCCAAATTTCATATAAGCTTAAAAGGTAATCTGCCATTTCATTTCAGCTTTTTCTCAGCTTATTTTTTAGTTTCAATAAAAAGTCTCTTAATTAAACTTACTTATTTTTACTTGTTTTATAGCTTTTTCAAAAAGAAAATAATAAAAAAAATGTTTAACCAAAAAGAAGGGTCACAAGGTTCGAACCTGTGACCTCTCCCTTAGCACACAAATGCCTCAACACCACACACACTTAACCCAACTTCCTTGGGACTTTTTCATATTATATCTTGCATCATTAAATTCATATAGTGTCTTTTTCAGTTTTAGCTTTTTATACTATTTAGCTTATTTACTGCTTATTTACTGCTTATTTGTGTTAGCTTATTTTCTGGTTTTATTTGTTTTAAGTCTAGATTTGTGCAAAGTACTTTTCATTAATTTTTTATAATTTTATAAATTAGTCTAATATTTTTAATAATATTTTTAGATTAAATTAGTTTTTAATTGATAATAAATAAAATAAAAGTCAAAATAATATAATTCTTTTTCTAAAAATTATTTTTAGTCATTTAGGATTTATATAAAATGAAAAAAACATTAGTAGGGCTTAATTTTGATATACTTGCTTACTTCGTCACGTTTTAAGATTCTCGTTATCGTTTTTAGCTTTAATTTTTAATTGTCTTAATTGTTACTTGCGTTTACATATTTTTATGCATTTTCATTAGTATAATTAGGAACCAAATCAAGAACTTTAAAACCATTCAAATCACGCGATCACAAACTTAACCAATTTTCAATTCGCACTTCGTCGGGATACGACTCGGGAAGGTTTTGAACTTTACTTTGGATAAAAGTAATCTTTTCAAATCCTTACGGAATACTTACCCTTATACTATTATTGCTATTGGGTATTTAGAATATATATTTAAGTTTATATAGGCTAAGTAACTAGTATCCAGGTGGTCATTGTGTATGTCATACTAAGAGTGAAGCTTTGGGATGCGTGGTGTACCCCCGAGGCACCTTTTCCACCGGGCTTGTATGAGATTGATTTGACCCCGAGTGTTAGGCGGCCTAGACTGGCGAATCTTTCGCATGTTTATGATACTTACTTGCATTATCCATGAGCGGGTATTATTTTTGAAACTTGTTGTGACCGTTGACCAAACTATCTTAAACGGTGCTTCGTAGATTGATGATTTTAAAACAGTGAATTGCAATAACGAATTTGTGTGTTGAACAAATGTCATTGCGCGAATCATACTGATTTTGTTGTATAAACTATTTGTGTGAACAATGGAAAAATGTGTTATCAAACTTCATAACTAACCTTGTGGTATCAAATAAATCTTCTTTTTAAAAAAAACTTTTTTTTAAATTTTTACACATATATGATATATATGGGTAACATTTCCTTTTTGAATAATAAGAATGAGAACAGTCGTGCTGTCATTCTTGTCTTCTTTTGAATGATAAAAAATTAACTCCTTAAATAATTCTTTTATATACAACGCATCGTAGCGTGCGAAAAAGGAACGTTTCATATGAACGAGGATGGACCAGTGATGTATGTTTGGTCTCAATTATGCATAACTTGATCAACTATGGCATAATTTAGGAAGAACCGCGCCATGTCGGGAAATTCGTCACCATTAAAACGCTTGATAATTGAGATAAATGTTTGGGTCAAGCTTTCGGAAGAAGAAAATATTTTTACCCTGCTACGGATTTTATGCAAGTAACCCTACTCCCATTGACTGCATGGAGAGAGTCTCATGCGAGTCGTCATGACCAATTCGTTCCGAAGCGGAAATACCTACGGTATTATTCTCAAACAAGTGAGTCATAAAGGAGTGACAACTTATCTAGTGGTAAATGAAGATCGGTGGTTGAGTTAATGAAGACATGTCAGAGCCAAGGTATAATCGTGAGCTAAGAAGACTATGTGAGAATAGAACTACCAAGGGTGTAAACCTGATACCGACACTGAGAAGGGATCTTCTTGGAGATGTAAATATTTCTAAGGTGGGTGGAAGCTGAGAAGGTTAATTCCGAGGTCGGAAATAAGAAATGGAGAAGACTTCTCCTACATTAGATGTGTGTTGCAAATGGTGTATCAATTGATGACCGTGAAGAAGACTTCTTTCCCCCGAAATGGAATGTAGTGGTAGTATATTTGTAAGTATACTGATGTCGTCAAGGATTAGAATAAGGCACTAAGCGACACCTGATTTAAGGTTAGTGATCCTTTCTCCTGGACGTAACGACTTCGTGTGCGTATGAAAGAGCGAAAAGATTGGAGATGCCAGTTGAATGGTAACGTCCGTTTCCATCCTAGAGGAACGATCAAAGTAGATAACGCCTTAAGCCGAACGGTATCAAAATAGGAATGTGTGTCATTATCTCGACTTGATAGGTCGAGTCATCTAGGATTTGAGATGATACGATACGACCGAGTCGACTATGTTGGTCGCGGTGCATAAACGTTGGAAATTTTGATTTTCGTCGAACGAGCAATAAGTCCATGATGCTCATTGTTTCCTTAATTGATTTTGATTTGTCGTTTGATATTATGTGTTGTAGCGGAATTATCGTCGCCGAATTATGTGAATTATGTGATTTACGTGCTATGTGCTTTTGAATGGTAGTAAGCGCTTGTGTCGCTTTTGTGTTACCGTGATGCGGCTTAGGACGTGAGTGAATGGGTGTGTTTACCCCAATTGTAGATGAAGGATGATATGAGAGGTACGTAAGCCTTGTAGACCGTTGTCGGTTGTGGCATGTTAGCCCATGAGCATGACTATGGCAGGCTAAAA
>BQNB010077886.1:3060-30705 GCA_026074375.1 Tanacetum coccineum
CGTAGAGTGACCGAACTTCCTTGTTCGACTCAATAAATTGAGGCTAACAATCTCATATTGACATGATAATCTAATAATGGGGCAAGCAAGGTCCAAACCACCTATAGTACCAAAACCCAAGGTTACATGATAGTCAAGAAATATCTGATAAAACCATAATCTAACAGGAAATAAACATCATAACAATAGTAACTACATAACTAGGCCAACACTTTAAGTGCTTAGCTGCTCATGGTAACGAAAACACATCAAGAAATAGAAGTAATCATAGATTGAAAGCTCATAATTCTTACAGTATTCGTATTTGAACGATTAAATACAAAAAGTAAATAAAGTGTGATCTCCCTTGGACTCTGATGTGCTATCGTTGTATGGTTTATTTAAGATGTTTCAAGTTTTAAATTTATATTTTGCCGACTTAACCAAAAACAACACTTTAACGGGCATTGTACCCGGTCGATGGTAGATTCGTAGTAAGTAGGGTGTCGAACACTTGAAGCGAGGTTAAATCTCTTAATTTATTTATATTTTGGTTATCTAATCTATGTTAAATCTAATCCTAAGTCAAACCTATGCTAAACAATATTAATGTTTCTAATCCTAATTCTAACCAGGAAAACGTTGGTTTATTTATTTAGTGCAATGATTTCTTCTCTCGAGGTGACATATCATTCTTAAGACTTAACGGACTACTTTCTAAGACATAGACACATTAATTCTATCACAATTAAGCATACCGCATAAATCATCCTTATTTGCTGATTATAAATTATCTTAGTGGATAAAAGCAATGAGATCTTGTTAAACCCTACTCATAGAGACTTTACCTAGCTTACTGCTTAATGGCAATTTATAACACTAGAAGACACTATAGCAAAAGAATTCCAACTAGTCCAATGGAATCAGAAAAGTTATTTGATGAATTATCTAGCTTCACCTTCTAGTCAACACGTTCAATAATACCATTGGTAATATCCAATTAACTAGTTAAGCCCGAAGCGTATCCAAGACATAAGATTTAGGAATGCAATACTCTGTGATCCTATGATTCTCAATGTATACAAATACTAACCGAAGCTATTCACCTGGAAATCTAGATTACTTGGTTACCGTATCACTAGATTCTAGTTGAGATGATAATGTCGCATAAAAAGCACTAAACAAGTATAGAATAGAAAACATAACAAGCACTGACAATGATAAATCAAAGAAATCGAGAGATAAACAATACGCAAACATTCAAATATCTTTCATACATAATGGCTAATACCCATTAGGAGTATTAGTCCTTCAAAACTACATATCCTAAATACAAAAGACAATTATTTTCAGCCAAGAGTAATCAACCCAGTTAACAAATGATGCCAAAAACTAAACGAACTTCCTACAGTCACACTTTGACGAATTACACGTTGTCTCCTATGGAGAATGATAACGCTGCTTTCCTCATCTGCTTTATTTTCTCCTCACTGAAAATCAGACTCTATTTGTACAGTTTAGGTATCGAAGCAATTATTTAGCCAAGGTAAACTAACCGAGTTAACGAATGATACCAAAAACTGAACGATTACTAAAGTATATGGAATTACACGATGTCTCCTATGGAATTGAATACGTTGCTCGACCTCTTCTACTCTTTTTCTCCTCTGAAAATCAACTTTTGTGGTTTAGGTATCGATAATATGATTTAGCACACATAAAACTCATTTTTGAGTTTTGTATTTATAGGGTCTGGAAGTCGGTTCGATACGGCGTATCCAAGGGGTTGGATACGGCGTATTGGGGATTTCTTGGAGTATGGACCACGCTTGATATCTTCCAGAATATTAAATTCATTCCATATTTCCAATACGGCGTATTGGTCTTCTCTGGATACGGCGTATTGATCTTGTTTCCTTTGTGGTCTTTGGTGAGTGCAGGCACGGATACGCCGTATCTTCCTTGATGGATACGTTGTATTGGTCTTCAGAATAGTAATCTTAAAAATATCTTCATTTAAGCTCCAAAATGCACGCCTTTTGCTAATATTCACCAACTACTCCATAAGTACTGCAATTCTCAAATATAAACGATTAATCAACAATTATTTGCAATAATTATACAAAATGGGTTAATATCATGGGATAAATGATGCTATAAAATAGACATTATTTGATGTCATTAAATATCCCCCACTTGAATCCTACTTGTCCACAAGTAGCCTTTAGAAGTTTATAAAAATGTATCCCTTATGATGTTTTCCGTTAAAGCATTTATTTGATCAATTACAAGTACACAACCAAACACCTCATGAAATAGGAAGGTGAAAACACTCAAATCACTCAACTAATCTATGTGCTAACATGTAACTAATTCGCTTAATTTCTCGGTCATGATGAGTATTCTATCATAAGCTTGGCAAGGATACACATCTCTACCACTAAAGCTAAGGAGTAACAAGTTTATAAAGGTAAATATGGGTTTTTGTATGGAAAGGTTTACGGTTGATCATTCTACAATCTTTCACCAGAAGTACCACTCCAACAAGGCAGCTGAAGCACACATACATGGCCGTAATGATGGAATAGACATGTGTGTTCGATCACATCCTTATTCTAATATAACCAACGGTTAGGATGAAAATGATATAGGGTAGGAACCTTCTAACTTTCACCAAAAGTCGTAAACCAACAAGGTACGAGACATGCATACATGGCTGTAACGACGGAATAGACATGCATGTTCGTATAAATCCTCATTCGTGTAAAACCAGCGGCTAATCATCAGGTGAGAGGGAAGTAATTTTTTGTTAAATAATAATCAAGAAACAAATAGATTAAGCCTAAAGTACAAGTTGCTAGACACTTTTCCCGACCGTTACCATGATAAAGACACGACTATTTACAACGTCTTGATCATTGATAAAAAACAACAACCTAAGTTGGCGTTCCCGTAACGGTCAACTTCCCAATCATCCCATAACTTTTACATACTCTACAAGGCAAGTGGCGATATCTTCCACTTTATACAATACTCTACATCGTCGATTTGTATCAACGAATAATCGATTCTTCGTGTAATTCCATCGGTAGTCGCGAAATGATTATCTTCAAACTTTCCTTCTTTTTTTGTGATTTTTTCTAATTTTTTCGAATTTTTTTTACTAACAATGCTTTAAATCTCGGTGTAGTTTCACCATCTTCACGATCATAATAATTCCGGATAATTCCTTCGATAGTTCTTTATTCTTCGGATTCACCATTAATTGTGACGGTAGTAAAATCACATGAGTTTTGACTACTAATATACATTCCCATTTGCAATGTGCAAATTTTCAACCGCACCAAAGATAGAAAATGACACAAGACTCAGGAAATACAAACTTTACACTTTAAGCAACTAGCAACTATAAATTAAACTTAATCTAACAGGGTAGGTTAAGGTGTAAGGGTGTAACGAAACAAATAGTTGGTGTAATTCCTAAAGGATTGGCTCTACTGGTTGTTCTAGGGGAATCTTACTCTTAAAGTGAGATTAAACAAAGGGTTTAAATGAGAGGTTAACTAACCGGTGTAGTTAGTTAATAGGAAACATGTAAAGGCGATTTGGGTGTAATCCTAAAATTTACCAATTTAAACAAGTTACTCCAATTAAATCCATAATACTCATCACTGTGGTCTCGAATAGATATACCAAGCCAAGTTCTAAAGTCTACTACATCACCGGCACACTCATATTTTATGGAATTTGGGTAAACATTTGGAAATGGATAAGGTTAAATCCTCACAATATCTAACAAGGGTTATTGTGTGCGGGTTATGTAACAAGTAATTTCACAAAAGTATGCTTGAATTTTTTTTAAATTTGAGCATAATTTAAGCATTTTATTATGAAAATCAGGACAAGTAAACATTCTAATTCCATCCCCCCACTTGAATTATATAACGTCCTCGTTGTATATATAAAACATTAAATACGGGAATTTAAAAAGAATTAGAATGAGAAACTCCCCTGATATTTGCTCGGTAGATTCTCCATGTTGCGTTTATAAGCAAGATTATGTGCTGAAAAAGCGTCTGAATCCTAGCATGAACATCACACACATAAAATTCTAGAAAATATGTATTCCACCAACTTCGTCGATATTTCTTTCACGAGGTCCTGTAAGAAACATAGGAAAAACATGTGCATTCCTATCTTGGTACCTACGGTTAATTTAAACTAAACTAAAGAAACTAAATACGGGTTAGACTGTGGATACGACGTATCATATGCATGAATATGCCGTATTGTCAGAACTGACAATAATGTTTTTAAAGTGCATAAAAAGTAAAGACTGATAACGTCCAGACAATCAGTACGTCGTATGGTATGGAGCGGATACGCCGTATTGATGTTTGGGAAGACAGACTTGATAACAAAATTAAATAACATTCTGGGTTGTCTCCCGGGAAGCACTTTTGTTTACAGCGAAGTCTTTAAGTTGGACTTTTCTTCAGCTTCCTTTTATTCCATGGTGCGTGTCACCTTCCATCCTTCGTCCATCATCCGAAAGATTTCTTGGTAAGATCGGCAGGCCTCTTCACCTGTGTTTGTAAAATCGTCGTATTCATCTTCTTTTACAGCAACATATTCTTCTTCATAATTAAACGAATATTTGATCATCTCGTATCTTTTTATTTGGCAAACCGGAACCTCACATAACTCATGTCCTTCTTTTTGAGTTTCGTTTTCATATTCCTTATCATCATAATCGTGGTAGTTAATCTGATGTTTGATATCGATTTTTCCATCATCATTGTCCTTATCTGATTTTAAATCACGAGGATAATTTACGTTAAAAGGAAATAAATCATTAAAGTATAAAACGTTTTGTTCCTCTTCATCACATTTAGACAATGATGTTTCATCTTTCAAGTTAAATTCATCGATATGTTAAGGACATACAGTAGGTTCAGTTGAGAAATCTGATTTAGATGTTAGAGCATCATTGTAAACAATGGCTGGAAATTCGTTCTCAAAATCTTTAAAGAAATCTAAATCATTTAAACAACTGACCGTAGGCTCAGGTGACAAAAACAAAGGTATATTGACTTTATCATTATCATTTTTCGAATCCGTTTTCAAATCATTGACATAAGTTATTTTATAGGAAAATGATTTTTTGTCATAAATCACCGTGTAATCTTCATCATCGAATTCATCAAACGATATTCTAAATCAATTTCTTGTCATTAAGAGGACTTACCGTGGGTTCACAAGAGTACGTTACTTCAGATGTAAACGCATCATCAAAGACTATAGCTGGGAATTCGGTTTCAATGGATCTAAGGTCGTGAAGGTCTTCATCGTACCAGATCTTACCATACGTAAAAGTTTCCCAGTTAAACACTCTACCATGCCTACGAGCTTTTTGTTCCTCAAGCCTGATGTATTCTTCCATAGTTATGTTGGGGTCGTCCATATTTACCTGTAATAAATTCGCTAGGAAAGAAAACTGTCAAATAGCTTAATACGCCGTATTCAGTAAACTGAATACGCCGTATTGATGATAGAGTCGAATACGCTGTATTGGTTTAGAAAAAAAATTATACGCCGTATTGAGTATTCGACTCAGAAAAATTACAACGAATTGTAATAATAATGAAAACACACAAACACACAATATGCAAAAATATACAATGCAGAAATTTAAACATCCAAAACAAACACATAAATATGCAAATTAATCTAAACTACACTAAACTAAACTAAAACACTAATAAATAAGAATTAAACAACTTCACTCCCCGGCAACGGCGCCAAAAACTTGATGTGTCGTTGTGTAGGTGTTATTTTATGTATCAAGTTTTACTATTTATTTTATGCCGACTATACCTAAAAACAACACTTTCACGGGCAGTGTACCCGATCGGTAGTAGTTTCGTGGTAAGTAGGGTGTCGATCACTGAGAGCGAGAGCGTTAATATCTAATCTATCAGTATTTTAGTTATCTAAGTTAAACCTAAATTAATCTAATTTATGCAAGACCTAAGTTAGACCTAATCTAATGATAAGGGGGGTTTCAGCCTGAGAGACTGGCACGGTTTAGTTATCTAACCTAAGGTTTTGATGACAAGTAACACATACAAGAAGACAAACAAAGATAAAGAAGCGGTCGAGAACTAATGTAAAGAAAATGTATCAACCATGAATAATCCGATAAAACACAGGTTTGTTTAATAGTGCAATGATTGTCTTATCTCGAAGGGCATATCATTCCTAGACTTAGGCGGTACTTCTTCCTAAGACCTAGATATGCTAATTCTGTCACAATTAGACGCATCCGCATAAAGCATCATTATGTTGATTATAATCTATCCTTATGATCTAAGGTAATGGTGCCTTACTAAACCCTAAGCTCCATCGAGAACTTTGCCACTTAACGCTTAACGGCGAATTTAATATATAAGTAGTCCACTGTCCGAGTCCTTACCAATGTAATAAGAACGTACTCGTTGATACCAAGGTTACCTTATGGCTCAACTAAGCTCACTAATCTAAAGGCAAGGATAGGTTAATATTTGTGATCCTATGATTCTAGATATGTGAATTGTAATATGGAGAGCTATCCCGGACTCTTAGCCTACGCCCAAACAACATCGAAGTTGCAGCGCATTAAATATGTAGGACTAGACCCAGTTGAATGATAGGTCGCATACTTAAGCACGTAAACAAATATAAATTGATAAACATAAACAACAATCAACGATAAATTAAGCAATCGAGATAAACAAACCAAACATTAGATCTTCATAAACATGACTGATACCTAAAGGTATTAGTCAATAGTCATTGTAAAAATACACACGGTTTGATATATGAACGATTAAAATAAAGAAACCTCAATCGAATGCGTATTCGGTTCTACGAAGATTACAAGAGTTTTCCTATGATCTTGAGGCTCTTTTCTGACCCTCTAGGCTTCTTTATTCGTCTCTTGGTCGACTTGGCAGTTTAGGGATTCATTTGCATACCTAAAACTGAGTTTAGGGTCGTCTATTTATAGAGTCTGGTAGTCGGTTCGATACGGCGTATCCAATGAGTTGGATATAACGTATTGGGGTTTCTTGGAGTAAGGACCACGATTGATATCTTCCAGAATCTTCACATACTATATCTTCAATACGGCGTATTGATCTTCTCTGGATACGGCGTATAGATCATATTTCCTTCGTGGTCTTTGGTGAGTGCAAGCACGGATACGCCGTATCTTCTTGATGGATACGGCGTATTGGTAGTCAGAATCTATAATCTTTAAAATATCTTCATTTAAGCTCCAAAATGCGTGCCTTTTGCTAAGTTTTACCAAATACTCCATAATTACTGCAATTCTAAAATATAAACGATTAAATAACAATTCTTTGCAATAACCATGCAAAATGGGTTAATAACGTGGGATAAATGATGCGATAAAATAACGTTGTTTGGTGTCATCAGTTATTTATTTCAAATCAACTCAAAAACCATTTTTAAAACGTGACATTTCAAATTAAAACTAATTACAACTTAGCTCTTGGGACGACCTCGGATTTACCATTCTATACTACCCACGATCGGGTTCTCTGCCCGTTAGTGCGTTGTCAGGTAGATCGAGTTTTATAAATTTAAAACTTGATAAATTAATATTTAAAAGAAAATTCATGTTTTTAGCGCCGTTGTCGGGGAGCTAAAAATTATAATTAATTTGATTATTTGATTATTTCTCTTCTTTCCCTAAACTCTATATCTGCAGGAACTATGGCAGGAGTAGACGTCGATACTCTCACCATGGAACAATACTTAGCATTGTCACGAGAAAACCAGGCACCGGGCGTGGTTAAACCCGAAATCAGAGGCAATGTCAATTTCGAAATCAAGAGTCAATTCATGCGCGAATTGAGGGAAGACACTTTCTCCGAGAACAAGAAATAAGATGCTCACGATCACATTGATTGGGTCCTCAGTATCGCTGGCTTATTCAATATTCCCAGAGTTTCTAAAGGGCAGTCATGCTCCGAGTTTTCCCTTCACTCTTACCGGATCCGCAAAGAGATGAGTGGACAGACTCGCCCCAGGAACTATCAATACTTGGGATCTCATCAAAAAGGCCATTATCTAAAGGTACTGCCCACCTTTCATGACCGCAAAGCGGCTTGAAGATATTCACAACTTCAAGCAAGAAGGAGACGAATCATTATACCAAGCCTGGGAACGGTATAATGACCTGCTATACAAGTGCCCTACTCATGACATCAATAGTCATCAAAAGGTAAATATATTCTATAAGGGTTTGAGCACTATGAACCGTCAAATGCTTGATTCACATGGACCAATCACTGGGATGAAACCTGCCCAAGCTCTCACAGCAATTCAGACCATGGTAGACCATTCTTAAAAATGGCATGACGGAACGACAAGCAGGAACATCGAAAGCAGTAGTAGCAATGATAGGCTAGCTGCTTTGGTAAATAAGTTGGACAACCTGGGATGAGACATGAAGAAGCTAAAGGAAAGTGTTCATGCAATTCAGGTTGGATGCCAAATTTGCGAAGGACCTCGCCTCGACAAGGATTATCCCCTCAACGAGGAAGTTAAACAAGTTAAAGAGGTCAGATATAGAGAATTTGGACGAACAACGCCTTTTAACGGGAACAATGGAGGGAAGTTTCGTGTAGGACCACCTGGATACTACACTAACATTGATAACCATCTATCATATGGTGAAAGGAGGCACTATTAGCAAAACATCAAGAGGAATCTGCACGAATAAGTACTGAAATGGAGGTATGGATTAAGAAGCTTTAGGAGAATGCTAAAATTAACACTAGGAATCAAAACGCCTCACTTAAAAACTTAGAAATACATATCGAACAATTGATTAAGGAAATCTACTCTGATAAAACCATTAGCTCATCCTCGGAGCAAATTAAAACTATTACTGCTTATCAAGAAACATATGTGCTCAACAAACTCCATGGAGTGTCCTTCATGTCTGAAACTGAAGGTGATACTCCTGAAGTTTTACTACACCAACTACCACCTAAAGAGTTAAATCCAGGAAGCTTCACACTTCCCTGCACGATCGGTAAATTTAATTTTTATGCCATTACTGACCTAGGTGCTAGCATTAATGTAATGCCTAGGAGTATATTTGAACACTTACATCTTACCAACTTTAACAAAACAATTATGCTTTGTGAAATGGTAGATATGTCTAAAATAACACCCTTGGGGATAGTTGAAAACATTCTAGTTAAGATTGATAAGTTCTTATTCCCTTCTGATTTCGTAATCATTGACAACACCCCTTCTGAAACTACAATTCTAGAGAGACCCTTTTTAGCTACCATTCATGCAGAAATAGATGTCTTCGCTGGAAAATTTTCTTTAGGAATTAATGAAGAAAGGATAAGCTTTGATATGATGAGAAAATATCATCCTAGTGAAAAAAAAATCATGATTAATTCTGGACTACATAATAAACCTCAATTCCTTGCCCAAAGTAATAATCAAATCAATTGCGGAGAGTCAGGAAACTGGCACGATAGATCCCCAAACTTAGGAGATCAAAATCATAAGAGATGAAAAATAAATTTAGATGAAAATGTTCCTAGAGCACACTTTTGTAACCCGATAAAACAGAATATCAAGGAACAAACCAGAATTGTGGCCATCCTGTGACCCCACAAAAAAATGTGTGATGGTGGGGTAGAAATATATGGTATACTAAGACTGGGACCACGTTTTGGTACTGCAACTAAGGTAATGAAAGGGGAAATATAAAAGGAAAATGACTATCCTTCCCTGATTTCTTTTTAGCAAAATATGGAAAAATCCAAACGAATGCTTTAATTTAGGACAACAGTTACACGGAATGATGTGATATTAGCCCTTCATCTAAAGCATCCTCTCAGGAATCTAACAACCCTAGACCTAGAGATTATACCTTTAGAGAATAGACATTGATCAAGGTTGGGCATACGGACATTAGTGAACCTGTAAAAAAAGCACTATTAAAATTATGGTTAATTGACTATTTCCAAGATGACTCGGCTATTATAAATAACCCGACCCATAGGAGCTTTGATGATCACAAGTGGGAATTTAATTTAGAAATCGATAAGCTAGCCGATGAGTACGAAATTGGAATATGGGAGAAAGGATACATTCTTGATAACATATGGGAGTATTGTAACCAAGTCCATAATGATAATAATGGGTGGCATAATCATGAATTCAAAAATGAAGAGCGTGAGGAAATGGGGATAGAAGACGAAGATTATCATCCACCAGAAGTACAAGTGGAAACTTTCAAGGTTAAGAATACTCATTTGGAAGTAGACAAAGTTTTGTCTAGAGTTTCCAAAGGACTTAATAATTTTTACTCTTGGAAGGAAGAACAGATCAAAATTCAAGGATATGATCCGAAAGGAAGTAGAAAACAACAAAACGTAGAATGGTCACGAGTCTAACTTAAAGACTCGTTAATAAACAAAAGTACTTGTCGGGAGACAGCCCGTCCTTTATTTAATAATATTTCCTTTTTGAATTAGTTGGTTTGCATGTTTCTTACTTTGTTTTGCAGAATCCAGAAGCTAGGAGGCAATTATCGAGACCGGCTCGACTCATAATCATGTGGTAACTTTGCTGAATCTGCAGCAGTTACGACGTAAAAACTTTAGTTACTGTCCGTAACCAATATAGTTTACGACGTTATCCAGTTTATGGTTACCGTAACTCGTTAAAACTTAAAAATTTTCATGCCACTTGATTACGACGTAACCACCGGAGTTACGCCGTAACCTCCCTCTGAAACCTAAAAAATTTAAGTTTAAACATGTCTAAACCTTGTATATGTAAATGGACTTTGTGGGTATGTTCTCTGGAATCCCTCACGAGACTAAACTCGTCCACTTGGGTCACTTAGTGGTTTATAAAAGCTGTTGCATTATGCTAAATGCAACCGAGAGTCCTTAACGAAATAGAGTTAGTTGTATTTCCTGGACACTTCATAATTATTGTAGAATGATTTTATGCTTTGGTTTGTTTTTGTGATCATAGGGGATAAAGAGCTTGCGGGAAGACGGAGATAATCTTAAATATTTTCGCTAAATTTCAAATCTCAAAGTAATGCTCAGGGAGTTTCTTGTCCTAATTCTACTCTTTCCTTTTTATTTCATTTCATTAATGTACAATATGGACATTGTACAAATCAAGTGGGGGGGGGGGATGGGAGCAGAATTAATTACAAGAACGTATGTTTTGCCTTCGATTTTCTAGTTTTCTTTGAAAATGATGCCAATTTTAAAAAAAAATTTACCAATTTTTCTTAAATAACTAGAATTAACCTTTGCCGAATGCACATTACCCATTATTATTACTTGGTGAGATTTAAGCCTAATATTCCGTTTCCATCATATTATTCAAAAATCCACCAAAATATTGAGTGTGTAGGTAGTATTGTAGACTTTAGAACTTGGCTTGTACATCATTTCGAGACCTAATTGATTAGTAGGAATAGATAGTTCAAGAAGGTAACACTTAGGAAATCACCCAAATAGCCTATATGTATGTGTTTATCGACTTGTTACACTGACTTGTCGACCTCCAGTGATAAATTCTTTTGCTGCACTCATTATTAGTGCAAGATACCCCTAGATCACCCTTGTCAACCCAATCTATGTTTTCACCCAATGTTATATGTATCATTACACCATTTCGCCCTAACCTACCCTGTGGACTATAGTTATCTTTGTGTTGAAATTGCTGGCTACTTAAGTCCATGGTTCGGGGGAATAGGAACAAAAATTTTATGCATTCGTGGATGACCAATCAGTTATGATCTATAAAGACCCCCCTATACCATCACTTTCGATGTTGTTCATCTCAAGTGGGGGGATGTGCATATAATATCAAATGCTGCAGGGGCAATAATAAAAAGATATAAACTCTTGTAGTATTTGCTTGTTATAAAAAGAAAGAAAATAAAGAAAAAAGGTGCAACTAAAAGCCACCCATGTGCTAAAGAATAAAAAATGGTGCAAAATTAAGTCAAATGGAGCTAGTAGCCCATTATTGCACCAAGCCATATCAATAATTGTGAAGAATTGAGCTAGTAACCCATTATTAAAGATCAGATTTTCGGACTTAAGCTCTTGGACCACATGATGACATTAGCTATTTTAGACAATCTAGACTCATTAACTATTTGTTTTGTGTTTTTATATTAATAACCATTAAATATGTATCTCATGTCTATCCTAACCCATTTATCACCTTTTAAAACCATATCACCCTTGTTGCTTTCGAGAATTATTTAGACCATAATTCTAACTGGTGCAGATTTGTGTACTTTTTTACAACTAAGATAGAATCACATGCTATTACTGTGCAATTGAGCGATCCACCCATATAAATGACACACTTAGACAATGGAGAGCTGGGTGACTTTTTAAACCTTTTCGTACGTGATTCTACTTTGATGTTTTCTAGCAAAAGTGTTTTATAGATTCATTTCTTGAAGTAATTTTTGAGAAATCTTTTATGAAATATTCCAACAGGTTCTACTTGAGGGCAAGCAGAAGTCAAGTGAGGGGATATTTGATAAAATCAAATATTTAATACTTTTTAGTGGCAAAATACCCTCTATATTACCTGCAAATGTTTCACTAATACTCGAAAACGAGATATTTTCTATCATTTTGTTGTTTTCAGGTGAAATACAGAAAAGTGACAAGAAACAAGGGAAAAAGGGCTTAAAGTGTAATTTTCTGAAGAATGTTATGGAGTAACACCAAAATTGGTTACACCGTAACATATATTAAGCAAGTAGGAAGATCAAGGATAACTTTACGCTGTAACACCAGATCTATTCTTGTCCGTAAACATGTATTTGGAAGGAAATCTTACCAAAGATAGAGTTACGACGTAACACTCCTTGTAGTTACGCCGTAACCATGAAGATCCACAAATATGGAATGAAGATCACGTATATATGGAAATTATTTGAAGGTTACGACGTAACACAATATCTGGTTACGCCGCAACAACTGCTTATTTATGGAATGTCGTGTAAGAATGTTACGGCGTAACACTATTATTAGTTACGCCGTAACATGTTCGATACTTATAAATAGAGGCCCCATTTAAGCTATTCCGAGATCACTTCCTCCACAGCCAATTGGAGAGGCGACTAAGGCTTCCAACCTTCGAAGAATTCCACCTGGAGTCTAAGAGAGATCACACTTTACTTACTTTTTGTATTTAATCATTCAAATACGAATATTGTAAGAATTATGAGCTTTCAATATATGATTACTTCTATTTCTTGTTGTGTTTCCGTTACCATGAGGGGCTAAGCATTTAAAGTACTGGCCTAGTTATGTAATTGCTATTGTTATGATGTACCTGTTAGATTATGGTTTTATTAGATATTCATTGACTATCGTGTAACCCTGAGTTTTGGTAGTACGGGTGGTTTGGACCTTGATTGCCCCATTATTAGATTATCTAGTCAATATGGGATCCATCGGGTACTAGGGCGGATCTTGTTGGGAATAAAATGCTAAGGCATTCCCACTGCTAGTTATATGGTTCCCACTGCTAGAGATTTTTCCCACTGTTAGTGTATCTCTACCACTGCCAAAGGTTTCCACTATTTGAAGACTTTCCACTGCTGATGGAAGATAAGGATTACTCTGAGTCAAATACGCGTTATTGTTATATTTGGAATGTATCTTGTGTATATCTCTTTTATTTAGGAGATACGGTTTAGGTCTTATCTTGTACAGGGCTCCTTGTGCTATAAAAGGAGTCCTTAGGTTAGAGTAGAAATATACATACATCATATATACACATCTTTCACATACTACTCTCATATAGCTTTAAGGGTTTGTAACCCTAGTACTGTCAACAAAAGTGGTTAAGTCTTTATTCTCTTAATAATATTAAAGCTTTTTGGTTATTCACTATTTTCATTTCATTTCATTGTTATCTTCTTGATCACTAAAGGTTAGATTCCGCATAGCCTTTGGTGAAACTCATTAACAAAGTTTCTCTCATTGTATACCTTGTGTTTATCCAAGATAACAATAACCTTATAACCTAAGGCATAAGATCCAAGTTTGAGAACAACAGATCTATGACTCTGACCCAAGTGTAGGAACTAACCGGTCTCCGCACTTATCACTCAATATACTTAAAAAGCACAAGAACTCTTTCAGAGGGGGTTAATAATCTGTATAGGTTATTAGATATGTTTTGGGAATAGTTGGGATTAATCACTGCAACCTGGATATCCTACCTCCTATACGATTTAGACTGAGTCGGAATCGCAAGAAGTATAGGATAGACTGTATATGCCTATTCAAGTCTATCGACCTTAGAAACCGCTAATGAAACCATAGTTTAACATTGCATAGGAAAACATTTTCATAACAGTAGTAATGAAGTAACTAGGTTAGCACGTTTTCTCTCCTGATATCTCCAACCCTTTTAATTTTCAGTTATTTATTTTATTGTTATTTATTTCAAATCAACTCAAAAAAAATTTTTAAACGTGACATTTCAAATTAAAACTAATTACAACTTAGCTCTTGGGATGACCTCGGATTTACCATTCTATACTACCCACGATCGGGTTCTCTGCCCGTTAGTGCGTTGTTAGGTAGATCGAGTTTTATAAATTTAAAACTTGATAAATTAATATTTAAAAGAAAACACGCATCAATATGAAAGTCTACTTTGACATGACTATAAGACAGAAAGTAGTTTTTGAGTGTCTGCATGCACCACATGCTCAGGATTTTATAATAGCCATTCTCATAGACGAACTTGGTCAACATATGTCATCGGTTGATGCGATATGCCCTGTTTGTCGCAAGGCATGTTTAAATTCCTTGGGGAACATGCGGTTCATTGTAAAGAGCTCCCGGGATTCAAGGATCGACACGATATGGTTATGGACGTCCTTTTTGACATATGTAGGTGATTGGTGAACTTTATGCTAAATATATAATATATGATAAAATATAAAATATAAAAAGTCCTAAAAATCACAAAGATCAATAAAACCGAGAAGTAGTATAAGAATGTTCGCCGGGTCGTTTGATCCCATTGAGCTGTGCTGGAGAATCGATACAGTCGAAAGAGTTGAGTTGGAAGGAGAGAAATGATTTGAGAGTGCAGGAAGTTAAATTAAGTAATAGCAAATAAAAATGTTTAAGCAAAACCTAAAAATTATGAAATTAAGCTAGAAAACGAGAGAAAAACACGAAATCCCGAACAAAGGGGAAAAACCTCAAATCTTTAAAATTAACGTCTTTACAAAGAAATTTTTGCTTACTAAACAACTCATAGGGACCAAATAACGAAAATGAAAAAACTAGAACTGAAAACGAGGTACGTATGATCCCAAAAACGAGTCAAGACAAATCCGTACCCGGAACGTTCTTTAAAAAGCACATATGTACAAAAATGACCCTACGAAAAGTTTTTATTTTTTTCATACAAACTATAGACTAAATAAAATTTTCTAAAAAATGAAAAATCTTTTTTTTGATAATTTTTGTATTTATTATGAATTTTTTAAACTTTTAACTAAAATTAAATATAAAAAATATCAAAATGACTCGAAAAATCTGAAAATTGTACTAAAAATATTATACTAGACTAACCTACGAAAAATAAAAACAAAAAATTGCTTATTAATAAGCCCCGTAATAACTATAAACAGCTATAGGCTTCTAAAGCCTAAAACACAGAAACATAATACAAATCCCTTGGGATAACTACTTAAAAGTCCCAAGGGCGCAGCGGTATGTGTGTGTGTAAAGGGGGAATGTATCGAGGGTTGAGACCCGGGTTCGAGTCTTGCTCACCCGGGTCACCCCTTGTCTTTCCCCTTTTTTTGGAAAAACTTTGTGAAACAAAGTTGTTAAGCTCGATGAGCTTAACAATTTTCAAAACTACAAGTTTTTGTAAAAAGCTAAGAATAAGCTTAAAATCAGCTTTTTAAAATGACAGCAGCTTAAAAGAGCTTAAGGCCAAAAAAATTGACTAAGTCTTTTGGACTTTTTGGACCAATGAGCTAGCACTTGGACAAATAAGCTAAAAGAATTGCTAGCTTATCCTAAATAAGCACTAGAAAGCTAAAAACTGAAACTAAATAAGCTGGCAAAAGGGCTTAAATGACAGAAGCTAAAAGTGAACTTAATGGCTTAAAACAGTTAAGTCTTTTGGACTTTGTGAACAAATAAGCTAAGCTAGGACTAAAAAGCTAAAAAGGGGGCTTAACCTAAACTAGATAAGCACTAAAAGGCTAAATGTGACAACTAAATAAGCTAGAAAAAAGCTACACTAGACAGAAACTAAACTAAGCTTAAAAGCTAAGAGGGCTTAACTGTTGGCACTCAAATAAGCAAAGAAAATAAGAAATAAGCACTCACAACTAACTACACTATCAAAATAAGCAATTAAGAACACAATTGAGCTTATGAAATAAGCTGAATAAGCCAAAGAGGGTAGCTTATGCACACAGCAGTACTAACCTTGGAGGTTAGTACTGTTGGTGTGAAATGGCTTAGAGTCCATTTTTGGCTCAAAAATAAGCAACAAGGAAAGCTTTTTACGGTCTGAAATTTAGAAGGCTTATCTAAGAGCTTATTGGCTCTCCAAATAAGCCAAGAGCTTGGACTTGAGTACACAAAAAAAACTAGAATGGAAGGGCTTAAAATCACCCCCTAGCACCAGGGGAGAATAAGCCAAAGACAATATGCTTACTTTGACAGCTTATTTTAAGCTGTCAAATAAGCTTAAAATAAAAAAGCAAGGTTAAAACAGCTAAAGAACACCAAGAAATGAACATGTGCACAAATTTTAAGCTTCCTAAAAAACCATTTAAACCTGCTGATTTTAAAGAGTGAAAAAGGGCTTTTAGTTTTAAAAACTGCCACTTCAAAACTAGTGTTTTGACTCAACAAGTCAAATCACAAAAGAGGTTTTTGACACTTGTTTCTTAGACACCACAAAAGACACTCTTTTTTTTGAACTAAAACTCAAGATCCCAAGTGCTTAACTAAATAAACACTTGTAGCTTCTTTTTTTTAAAACCACAGTTTTGAAAGTACTTATAAAAACTTGAAAAACAGGTTTAGGCTTAAAAACTTTTAGCAAAACACACTTAATTGAGCTTAATACCTAAGCTAAAACTTAACTTGTGACCCCAACCCATACCAAAACATTTTTTGACCCGTTTTTAGTGTTAACCCAAACACCCCTTTAATGACTTGTTTTTAAGATTTAAAGCTTAAATGGCTGTTTTAACTCACACTTCTTAAAGAGAATTGACAAATAAGCACTAAACAGCAATAAGAGAACAAATATAAAGCATGAATAAGCACTCTAATCAGCTAAAATAGAATAAGCTATAAAAATCTAAAAATTAAGGCTTTAAAGGGAAATTTTCAATAACCTTTGTCCAAGCTTTTACAAGGACTTCTTGAGCCCTCAAGGGCTTTGACCTACAAGCTCTGGCTTATAAATAAGCCAGTGAATAAGCCAATAAGCTCTTCCAACTTTAGCTTATCTTCCAAATGGCTTATTCTTGATTTTTCCTAACAAAAACTTATAAAACTTTAAACTATGGATAGTTTAAGCTTTATAACTAAATCAAACTTCCATAAGAGCTTATAGAAGCTTATTTAACATATATAAAGGTGATTTAAGCCGTTTAACAATAAAACTCAAATATGGGTATAAAACCTTAAAACTTCAACACTTCATTAACTTGCAAAAAGAGTACAAAAAACTTGCAATAAGCTGTAAATAAGCTGAAAGAAACATAAAAATGACTTAAATTAAAGAAAGATAAAGAGTTCTACACTACATGCTTAATTCGGCTCACATAGCCTCCTATTTATACTAAGAGCTAAGTCTCAGCCCTTCTTTCTTGTGTTTCTTCTGTGAGAGCCTTCAAAACCTTCATCTCAGCCATCCATGGTCCTTGTGCTTCTTTTAAATTGATCACAGCCATTTATTCGACAAAAGTTATGGGGAAAAGTGAGATTGCCAACATGGCAATGCCCCTTTTTTTGGTAGGAAAGATAGTGGAGAGGAGGAGGGGAGGTTTGTCCATGGGGTGGTTTGGGTTACAGGGTAAAAGAGAGGAAGTTAGCCCGTGAGTTGTGTTTGGGGGGAAAAATGGGCGGGAAAAGGGGTTATAGTTTTAACAGGGAAAGGTTTGGAGAAATGGCAAGGTTGGCCCCTCATTGTTATAAGGTACTTTGCATGTTTCGTCCTTGGTTAATTGGAGTTTGTGGACTTTGGCAGTTTAAGTCCCTGAAAGGTATATGTGGCTTTGCACCACACGTCCTTGTGGTGCATAAGTTCTTGCCATTGGCAGAAATGGCCCTTGTGGTTAACACTTTGGGCATTTGGCAGTTTGATCCCTCACAAGTTTTTTTCTTTATAACCTTCATTGAATAAGTTTAGGAACTTGGCAGTTTTAGTCCCTAAACTTATTTTTCTTCACTTTTTGACTTTGGATTTGTCGGGGTTGACTTGGGTTGACTTTTTCAGACTTGGGCTTTGTCTTTTCCATGCTTTTCCATTCCGTGCCCGGTTTGTCGTTTTGGCTTTGTTTTTCGTCCTTTTCTTAGATATCCGTTCCTGCACAATACAATTAGCAAAACAAGCATATATTTGGCATTTTAAGTCCGTTTTTGGTTATTTTAGCTCGTTTTTAAAGGTAAAAGGTATGTGTAATTAAGCACATACCAAAATCACCCATACTAAGGTATTGTCGTGTCCTCACGCAATGTTATGAAGTAAGCATTTACGAAAACTAAGAATCTCAATCCCCCTCGACTAATAACCTCGAAAGGTAGCTAAGTGTTCGTCAAGGGGAACTAAAGAATCAAAAGCTTCGACAAGTCCTGTTTTCACCATTTTTTTTATCTTTACACTAACTATTCCTAATATTTTTGGATTTTTTTTTTCGACTTCCTGTTTGACTTCCTTTATTATATCAACATTGGGATCATAGAATGAGAAACGCCCATAGAATAATCTACGGATGTCCTGACGGATAAATTCATCGTCCCTAATTTTTCACTAGCTCCAAACCAAGCAATTAAACAAGATCATGTCAATATAAGTCTAAATGCTAAGCACTCATACTTATGACTTGTGAACTTTTAACTCCCAACATGAATATATAGATTTAAATTGTGTAACTCATATCAACTCCAACCATGAGATCAACTTATTGCCATAGTCGTGATTCAAGAAAGAATCATGACTCAAACAACAACTTATTAGGACCTTGTAAATTGATTTAAAGAACGAGAGTTGGTGGGGGTGTTAAACTGTGAACTTTTTTGCAACATCTGCATCTTATAATCATAAGTTCTTAAAGCTAGGAAATGTGTTGCTTAGTTGAACACCTACCAAGGCCCTCGCTCCTAGTAGGATATCACACCAACGACCGGGTTTTCTTAGTTTGAAAAAACCACCCCGTTGCTACGTAGAGGGAAATCACATCAACACCTTATTCCTGAAAATGGCAAGGATAAGTATCTTAGTTTGAACCCTCACACAGACCTCGCTTCCTGTGAGATATCACAACACACCAAATCCCAAGAAGTAAAGATGTCTTTACGTTTGAACCCTACACCTCGTGGTTAGCGAGTGGGATATCACGACACATCTTTTACTTGTTCCATATAATCAAATGTATGCTTTATTGGCATAATTTCAATATTCATACATTTTTGCATTCATACTTCATTCATGCTTCTTTGGCATTTTAACTTTCAAATTACTAAGAACAGAAAAATCTCGCTTAAAGAATCAAGTTTACAAATTTGAAGCTTTTTACTAAAAACATCGATGACTAAGTGAATTAAATTGAGCACGTTATGATTAGGGTTTTAATGGATTAGAAGCTAATAGGAGAAAAAGCCACAAGTTACTCATATAAGTTTTTAGAAGAATCTTGCTCAGCACATAAACTTATATTTAACTCTATCACTTCTTGTTCTTCACCTTATTAAAATTCGAAGCAATAGAATTCGTGAAAGCTTAGCCTACAAGCGGTAAGTTGAGGAACTAGCTAGGGCTCAACACGCCCGATTGAGTCAAAAATTATTCTCATTCTACCCATTAGGAAAGTCAAAACTGTGACAAAACACTTATTTTATTTTTGAAATTTTTTAAAATTTTTCAATTTTTTGGTAATTTTTTGCAAAATTTGGTGGTAAAAAAGGATGTGTGATAACAACGCTGCAGCAAAAATCAAATCGAAGATCCCCCCATACTAGAACCTAAACATCGTCCTCGATGTTTTCAAAGGGAACTAAGGCCGTTTATTAAGTGTGCCAAAAGATAAAACGTTAGTCGATTAGATTTGGATACTGGATTCCCAAAATGAAGCTGAGGATGTGAAACTCATGTGGATACTGCGAGCATGAGAGTCTTCACAATCCGGGAAATCCTGGACATACAACACAAAGCACACAAAACATGGACAAAGCACGGGTAATGGAAAATGTAAGCCTCCTCACACACAAACACTTATTTATTACTACTACTGATAAGCATGGGGTGCCTCCCACGAAGCGCTTGTTTTAGGTCCCGACGCTTGACCTTTCCCTGAATTCAATTGTCCTTAGGGAAGGTTTGGAGATCCGGGACAACTTCGGTTGGTATGTCCCATCCAAAATAGTATTTTATACGATGACCATTCACTTTAAATTAGGGGGGGGGCCCGGAGTTTTGAGATAATCGACGGTGCCATAAGGAAATACTTGAAACAATGTGAATGGTCCGACCAACGGGAATTTCAATTTGCCGAGAAAATCTTTCAGTCTAGAGTTGAAAAGAGAACACGATCAACAACGTATGAAAACCGGTTTTTAATCTTAGATCATGGATCCTTTTGGATTTTTCTTTATAGATAAAGAGTTTTCGTAGGCTAGACACGAAGTTCATTTATTCATTTCAGTTGAACTTTCTGTTGATCACCCGCAAGTTTGAACATCAAATTTGATATGCTTGAGGGCCCAGTAGGACTTTGTGGCACTAACTCGATTGGGTAGAGTGACATGCCTTCCATACACAAGCTTATACGAAGTGCACCCGATAGGTGTTTTGGTAAGCTGTGCGGAAGGCCAGAGAGCATCGTCTTTGCCGACCAGGAGGTACATTTCTCCCACAGTTCTCTCAGAATACCTTTAAAACCACGATTTGACACCTCAACTTGCCCACTTGTTTGTGGGTGATACTGCGTGAGAGAGGGTGTGAGTGACTCCGTACTTAAGCATGACCTTGTGTAAACTGAGTCAATGGGCAAAGTGAGTTCCGCGATCACTTATGATAGCTCGGGGGGCACCAAATCGAGAAAAGAGAGTTTTTAAAAATTTGCAAACAACTCGGGCATCATTGGTGGGGAGCGCTTTTGCTTCAACCCATTTTGACAAGTAGTCAACAGCCACGAGTATGTACTTGTTCCCTCTTAAGATGGAAGGGGGGGTGGGGGGGGGGGGGGGGGGGGGGGGGGGGGGGGGGGGGGGGGCCCCATAAAATCAATGCCCCGGATTCAAAGATTTCGCAAACTTGATGGAGTTCTGTGGCATCTCATCACGTTGCGTAATCTTTCTTGACGTTGACAAATGTCACAACGGGTGACAAAGTCGTGGGCATCCTTGTAGATGGTGGGCCAATAGAATCCTGAGTCAAAGATCTTTCTTGCTGTGTAATTGGCACCATAGTGTCCCCCAGTGGGTCCACTGTGGCAAGCTTTGAGAATGTCATAAGCTTCTTGCCCCGAAACACAACGTCTTATCACCTGATCAGCACAGACTAAACAGGAAGGGATCATCCCAGAAATAATGTTTGACATCCTTGAAGAATTTATTTTTTTGTTGGGATGTCATTCCCTTGATAACGAATTTCCCCGCATGGTAGTTTGCAAAATCTGCAAACCATGGGGTACTTTGATCTTGAAGAGCAACAGAACCAAGAGTTTCGAGAGGAAATGCTTCATTGATTTCTTTGTTCTCGAGTTTGTCTTGATGAGGGTTTTCAGTCTGGACAGATGATCGGCGGCGAGATCTCAGCTCCTTTGTATTTTTTTATATTGTCTCGAAATATCAATATCAAGTTCTTGGAGCAATAGGATCCACGCATGAGTCTTGCCTTAGCATCCTTCTTGGCAAAGAGATACTTGATGGCAGAATGGTCAGTATACACTATGCTTTTGGACATAACAAGATATGACCGGAATTTCTCAAAGGCATACACTACGGCAAGTAATTCCTTTTCGGTAGTAGTGTAGTGAGTTTGAGCCTCGTTCATAGTCTTGCTAGCATAGTGTATAGGTTGGAAATGCTTGTTTTTTCTTTGCCCGAGGACTGCCCCAATTGCGAAGTCGCTAGCATCGCACATTAGTTCAAAGGGCAAGTCCCAGTCGGAGCAATTAAGATCGGAGCCTCAGTCAATTTTCTTTTGAGTGTATTAAAGGAATCGATACACTCTTCAGAGAAGAAAAATGGAGTCTCTTTTTCAAGCAAATGAGTCATAGGACGGGCAATTTTTGAGAAGTCCTGAATGAATCGTTGGTAAAAACCGGCGTGCCCAAGGAAACTACGGACACCTTTGACAGTAGTCGGATGAGGGAGTTTAGCTATTACTTCGACTTTAGCTCTATCAACCTCAAGTCCCGACTTAGAAATTTTGTGTCCGAGAACAATGCCTTCCTTCACCATAAAATGGCTCTTCTCCCAGTTTAAAGACAAATTGGTGTCTTCACACCGCTTCAACATCTTTTCTAAATGGGATAGGCACGTAGAGAAAGAGTCCCCAAAGACCGAAAAGTCATCCATAAATACTTCCATCGTTTTTTCAATCATATCGTGGAAGATTGCCATCATACATCTTTGGAATGTGCCAGGAGCATTGCATAAGCCCAAAAGGCATGTGACGATAGGCAAAATTTCCGTATGGGCATGTGAATGTTGTATTTTCTTGATCTTTTGGGTCAATTGGGATCTGAAAGTAACCCGAGAAGCCATGGAGGAAACAGTAGTATTCGTTTCCTGCTAGTCTTTCGAGCATTTGGTCCATAAAAGGCAATGGGAAGTGATCTTTCCGGGTGGCTTCATTAAGTTTTCTGTAATCAATACATACTCGCCATCCCGTGACCAATCGAGTAGGAATCAGTTCATTCTCATCATTCGTGATGACGGTCATACCTCCTTCTTAGACACAGTGTAACCGGGCCTTACCCAAGGGCTGTAGAAGAGAGGTAAATCAATCCAGCGTCAAGGAGTTTTTCAACCACCTTCTTGATAACGTCGTGGATTTTTGGGTTTACCCTTCTCTGACTTTGCATAGATGGTTCGTAGTCCCCTCTTCCATTAGAATTTTGTGAGTACAAAATTCTGGGCTAACACCCTTTATATCGGAAGAGATTCCAAGCGAATGCTTGCTGTGGACTTGAGAACCTTGAGAAGAGCGCTTTCCTCATCTTTTAATCGTTTAGCAATTATGACAGGCAACTTGTCGTCACCTTCTAAAAATGCGTATTCAAGATGGGGTGGCAGTTCCTTGAGTTCAACCTCGGGAGGTTCATCAACGGAAGATTCTTCGTTTAGCTTCACAAGTTTGGAGTTTCTTTCCTAACTCCAGGCAAATATTGTTCTTGATTTGGGAAGGGGGGTGGTGGTTCACTGTTCAAAATTGCTTCTAGAAACAGGATGTCCCCCTCAGGATCCTGATAAGTTGGATCAACTTCAGATGAAGTTGGATCATCTATCTAGACATGAAAAGAATACATGCTTCTTTCCATTAAAAGAAAATCACTGTCCCCGAAAGGAGTGAGATTTGGAGAAGCAGTAGAAACAATAGGCTCAAAATATGGAGTGGGATTGCCACTCGCGATCAACGTTTGAAAATCCTAGGACCTCTTGAGAATACTCTACACAAGCCATATCAATGAGTCGATTTTGGTTTACGTCATATGGTTATAATCAGCTGTGGTAATAAAGAAGTTTGGTCCCAGATTGAATTGATGGCCTCCTTGCAACACAAGGTAAATCTCACCTTCATAAACATCTATCAAAGCATGACTAGTTTTTAAGAAACATCGCCCGAAAATTAAGGACTCGGGGGTCTGGTTCAAAATCAACAACTACGAAGTCAGCTGGAAATTGGAATTTTCCCACATTTACAAAGACATCTTCAGCGATACTGCGATCGGTTTAGTGATCGAACGGTCAGCTAGTTCTAGTGTCATGCAAGTCGGGGTCAATTCAGGAAGAGATAGATTTTTCCATACAGAATAAGGCATGAGATTAATGCTCGCACCAAGATCGGCCAATGCGTTGCATGTAGTAATCCCCGTAAATTCACATGGAATCAGAAATCGGCCAGGGTCTCCATATTTCTTTGGTAACATTTGAGATGACCGCTGACCAGTTCTCATTCAAGGAGTTCTTTGCCAATTCGCACAATTTTTTTCTTTGTTTCCAATTTCAGGTTTTTAAAGTCGAAGCAAATTTAGGCATGAGCATCAAGGCATCGGTAAAGCTAATCTCGAAACTCAAATCTCTAAAGATTTCATAGAATTTCTCGATTTGGTCGTTAGCTTTTTCCTTGCGCCTTTCATCATTTCTTCTTGATGGAAATGGAATTGATGCTTTAGGAAACTGGAGTAACAACAGGAGTAACAACAGGAGCAACATTGGGCTCAGGATTTGGATTACGAGACTGAATTTGAACAACAGGAGGTTGGACGTCTTGGTGCTTCCGTTATTAGCAGGAGGCATCGTGTCCTTTGTCACCTCGGCGTCATGATTAACTGCTTTCGGTCCTTGGATGGTAACACCACTTCGGGTAGTGATACCTTTTAAATCTTCCTTTGGGTTGGTAACAGTGTTACCAGGAAGAGTTCCAGAACCGGAAGTAGAAGCTGTATTAGCAGTAACAAATTTTGAAAGCATGTCAGTCAAATTTGCCATTTGTTGCAGGTTTTGATCTTGGGGTTATGCATGTTTTTCTCAACACTGGATCATTGCTAGTGACATATCTTTCAAAATCTATTTTTGACACACCGTGTGTCTGAGGAGCAGGTCCTTGATGAGCTACTGGTTGATTGACCGGAGGTCGATAAATCTGACCTTGGTTGAAATTGTTTCCTCTGTTTTGATTGAAGTTATTTCCTCGATTGAAATTGTTTTGACTATTTGCATGAGGATTCTGAATGGGAGGAAAACCAGGAGGTCGAATTTGATTTGAGACCATCGGAGGTCGATAACCAGAATTAGCTTGGTTGAAATTGGCCGCAGCGGCCTGGGACACATACTCTTGGATATTGTCATGGTAAATGTTGCTATTAGTGGCTGGACAGTTTTGATAAGAATGACCTCCCCCACAAGTTACACAACTTTGTTCAACCGCTTTTACGGGGGCGGAAGCTGGGGTTTGGTTCTTTCTGTCGAGAATTAATGCCCGAACCATGTCTTTAGTTCAGCAACATCAGATGAGACTGCTTGTGGAGAGCTGGTACACAATATTAAGCTACAACAGCTTGTTTCTCATTGTTGACCGTACCTTAGACTTGCTCTCGATGATTTTTAAACATTCTCGAGGCATTTTGTCTAAGAAGTTACCACCGGCAGCAGAGTTCAATGAATCTTGATCAATTGAGTTTAGGGCATTATAGAATGTATCGAGTTGATGCAATTCTGAAAACCCATGATGAGGGCATCCCCTTAAAAGATCATTGAAACGATCCCAAGCCTCATAAACGTCTCATTAAATTTTGCTGAAATCTCGTGATTTATTCTGAGATTTGTCCGTTTTAAAGGGAGGGAAGAATTTGTTTAATAAATTTGAAACAAGATCATCCCATTTTCCAATCGACCGAGGGGTTTCTTTTCCAGCCATAACCGGCTGCCACTTCGAGAGAAAACGGGAAAAGCATAAGTTTAAACCGACGTATTTGGTACTTCAGAATCTTCACGGTAGAAGTATCTTGTTGAAAATAACGGATGTGAGCATGATGGGACTTCTTAACATTTCCAAAAAAATTGCTTGTTTTGAAACAAGATTAAGTAGACATGCTTGAATCTCAAAGTTGTTCGCAGTATATTTCGAAACAACCGAATCGCATCCTCGTACGGTGGGTGCTTCGAGCAATTGCGCCATAGTACGATTATCGTCCATCGTAACTATGGGAGGATTGAAAGTTTCTTGATTGTTATTTGGTTTCTCAAGATTTGGTGATTCAACAGAAGTTTGTCGGACTTGTGGTTGTCGACGTCTACGGGCTTGAGAACGAGTGCGCATGCACAAAATAGAAATATAAAAAGAAAATTTACACTAATTTTTTGGCTTTTTCAATGATTTATTCACAATGTATTTTACCGGACAATGAGATAAGACAACTCAAACCAAATAATCTACTTACTTCACGGTAGCTCTCAAACTCTCAAAAAGATAAACTCACAGGTGAGCGGAGGAGTAGGAATAGCGCGAAGCTTATTTCTCCTTTCGGGTCGTAGTTCCTAGGAACAACCCTCCTTATACCCACTTTATAGTTTGTTTAAATTTTCAAGGTGAGCCGTACGTCGTAAGAGACACAAAAGGCAAGTTTTTAAATCTTTTGTTCGAGTTGGGAACCAACAAGTTCACCGGAACTTATTATGATAATACCTCAGTTGAGAATATTATATTTTGGTATTTTACCAATTTGTGAATTTTATTGATAATTAAAGACAATGTTTTTATCTTTTTGGTTTTTCTTTGGTTTTTATTTGATAATTATACTAAAAGAAATGAAAAATATTTTTGTACTTTTTTTTTATATTTTTATAAAAGTATAAGAAAATATTCACAAATTCAAACACAAATGCCAAACGTAACGATAAACGGTATCACAGCCTCCCCGGCAACGGCGCCAAAAATTGATTCGTCCAAACTATACCTTAAAATATATATAATATATAATAAAATATAAAATATATATATAAGAATAGTCTAAAAGCAGAATCAATAAAACCGAGAAGTAGTATAGAGTGTTCCCGGGTCGTTTATCCCCAACGAGGCTGGAATGGAAAATCGATACAATCGAAGATTTGAGTTTGAAGGAAGGAATTGATTTGAGAAGGTGGAAAAGTCAAATTAGATGATAACGAACAAAAACGTTTAAGAAAAACCTAGAAATTACGAAATTAAACTAGAAAACGAGAGCCCGAATCCCGAACAAAGGGGGAAAAACCTAAAATCTTTAAAAATAACCCTACGAAGAAATTTTTGCTTCTAAACTACTCTAGGGATCAAATAACGAAGAATGAAAAAGACTAGACCGAAAACGGAGTTCGTTTGACCCAAAAACGAGTCAAAAGATTTGGATACTAGATTCCCAAAAATGAAGCTGAGGATGTGAAACTCTTGTGGAATACTGCAAGCACGAGAGTCTTCACAATCCGGGAAATCCTGGATATACAATACAAAGCACACAAAACATGGACAAAACACGGGTAATGGAAGAAAACTAGCCTTCACACACAAAAACACTTATTTATTACATACTACTGATAAGCATGGGGTGCCTCCCACGAAGCGCCTTGTTTTTGTTAACCGAGT
>BQNB010077887.1:0-27349 GCA_026074375.1 Tanacetum coccineum
TATATATATATCTAAACGAGATTGAATAGGAAACACAATAATAAGTAGCAAATATATTTAACCATCTTAACCACCACTTAATCTGATTTTATATTTTACCAAAATTTAACATATTTATATTAACCAATTTATATTAACCCAAACGCACCCTTATTGGTTTTCTTGCTCACCCAAACATACCCTTACGGTGTTCCTGTTAACCCAAACGCACCCTTATGGTGTTCCAGTTAACCCAAACGCACCATTTCGATGTAACTGTTAACCCAAACGCACCCTTATAGTGAAACTACTAAACCAAACGCTCGCTTATAGTGAAACTGCTCACCCAAAGACGCCCTTATGGTGTTTCTACTAACCCAAACGCACCCTTATTGGTTTTTCTGCTCACCCAAACACGCCCTTACGGTGTTTCTACTAACCCAAACGCACCCTTTGGTGCTCTACCTAGATCCAAACGCACCCTTAGTGCTGTTACTAATAACCAAACGTACCCTAGTAGGCTGAGAACAACACCAAACGCACCCTTGTTGGCTGAGGACGAAACCAAACACGCCCTTGGCGGTTACATAGCCAACCAACGCACCCTTTTTGTGATGTCTTAACAATCAAGCGCACCCTATGGTGCTTTACTTAAACCAAACACACCCTTTTGTTGTGAACCTAGATCCAAACGCACCCTTTGGTGGTTAATAAAACCACACGCACCCTGTTGGGTGGGAAAATCACAAAAACCAACGCACCCTTTTTTACGGTGCTCGATGGTAATGGTAGCGAGGTGGTGGCGATGGTGAAGATGGTGATGGTGTGGTGTGGTGGTCCGTGGTGTCGATGATGTTGGTTGTGGTTGTGATGGTGCATAGTGGTGGATGGAGATGATGAGGTGGTGGTGTGCGTCGGTGTGGTCGTCGGAGCTTGGCCGGAGAGGTGGTGACGGGGGTGATGTTGCTGGTGTTGATGGATCGGAGATGATGGTGGGTGATGGCGTGACGTGTAGGTGATGATGGAGGTGTTTTCGGCTGTGGCCAGAGGTCGCCGGAGCGGCGCCAAAAAAAGGGGAGAGGGGAGCCTAGGGTTTCATTTTTTTTATAGAAATGAACTAACTCTAATGTTTATATATTTATACTATAAAGTTTCTAAAAAATGGCAAGTTTATCATAGATTAGGGTTGAAATTGTAAATATTACTATAGGGACCAAGAGTGTAATTTTTGTAAAATAGTGGTTCGGGACACATTTAGGCTAGTTAGCGGTCGATTCAAAACGCGAAAATTATATCGTTGTGTTCAAAATAATTTTTCCATGAAAAGTGAATATTCACTCGACTATAATTTCATAAATGTTTTTATAAAACTTATTTAAAAAGTTAGTTTATTTGTTCGTTTAGTCCGGTTTATGCTTTGTCCGAAAAATGGAACAAGGCTAATGGATTAAGTATTCACTTTACTTGGTAGTACCAATTCCCAGGTGTATACGACCTAAGAGTATTACAAATACATTATACAAGGCTATATAACGAGTCACACATAGCGACAATTATCACAACAATCCACCTATTCACAAGACTCGCCCATAACAAGACTTGAATACTTTAATCCATGCAATAAACGCCTATGCTAAACCAAACAGTTATCGGGTTTTTTGTTAACATAGAGCAATTATCATATCAATCATCATATTACAATCCCTGCCCCAAAACAAAGACTTGTAATCACTTATATATGCACACAAAATCCATGTAATATACACAAAAATATGACAGTTTCAGTGAAATACACCGATATTATAATAAAGCTACTGCAAGAAAAACAATATTCTTAGAGACCATTGTTTAAACTCCACAATGCTCCTGAGAATGAAGTGAGACCATGTGCAACTCACATGTCAAGAAGTAAAATGAGACCTATTGTTTAACTACAAATGTCTGAGAACGAATGAGAACCCATTGTGCAACTCACAATGTCTTAAGAAGTAAAATGAGAGACTATTGTGCTAACAACTCAACAAAGTCTAAAACGTAAAATGATAACCATTGTGCAACTCGCAATGACTATAAGAAAGGCTCTGGTATTTTATAATAATACCTCTTAATATAAATAATAAAAACGTACGATATACGAAAAAGATGGTAAGCATATAATATTTAAATTATTTGTATTATCATGTCACACTTAACGTAATCAAGATAATTGTAAGCAAGTAAGCAAGTAGTGTGTATGCACTTTGTAAATGTTTCATGTGATGCAATGCTTGTGAAAACGGTTATAGTATAGGGTAAAATATGCAACCTAGTTCTCTATAACCAGTGCTCTGATACCAATCCGTAACACTCCCAAAAATGTGTCGCAGCGGAAATATGTCCGGGGGCGTTACTTCATAATACAACAGCACATGATACAAGAAAACGACCTATACATGTGTCGTTTAAAATATAATCTCGTCGATTTCTTTGAAATTGATATAACATTTGTCCCAAAATTGCATCACAATGAAAAGCTTGAAAACATCACAACAAGATTTGATCATCTGTATGTAAGTAGAAATCCATAAATGAAATCTTGTCAAATTTAGACTCCAGTGCACCTCAAGTAAGCCAAGCATCTAATTCACCTGAGAAAAACATGTTTAAAAGTGTCAACATAAAGTTGGTGAGTTCATAGGTTTTTGTTAGTAACAAATGTTGAACCAAAGTTCTGTAAAGTATGTATGACCATTTCAATCCTTATGTTCTTCCAAAATGTATGTATGATTTTTAGAAATCAAAGAGTTGTAAAGTATGCATGACCATTTCAATCCCCAAATAGTCATAAAATGTACGTATGAAAATTGGACCGCAATTGTCCAAATTATGTATTGCCACTTTATTCAAGGCACAGTAAGAGTTCATGTGTATGTGTTGTTGGCCCTGTAGACCCAACCAATCGTGTTCCGACATGTTATAACGTTCGTTACCGGTGATAGCTAGTCACCCGAACGGGGATTGTCAATCCCGAATAGATCTATTTTATAACATTCACGCTCACCCTCCAAGTGATTACAGTTCATGCAACCTAAGCTAATCCGTAATCATTTCCAAAGTAAAGTATGTATTTGCGACCAGAAATGAATTCAATTAATGTATCCCATAGCGAGCTATGTAAACGAGTATGTAAACCAATTTGTAATCAACCATGTAAATGCATTTGCAAACAAGCATGTTCTCACCCCAAAAATATATGTAAAACAAGTAAAACATGGGGCTATAAACTCACCTCGATGATGTAGAACGATTGGCAGAAATGCACACATAGCACAACACAAATGGAAACCAAAACGGCTTGACCAAGGAGTTACGGTTTATCCTAACAACTATGTCCCACTAGCCTAGGATAATGTATTCGGGTTTTTCGATGGATGATTACATCAACGCGACACGTTGATAAAGATTTAGATTTCAAGTTGTAATAGTTTGGTGGTTGGTTAAATAAAATAAATCTAAAAGTAAACGCAAAGCATGTAATATATTCCGTATATATTACATATGAAAAATTGAACAAGTATATAATTCATATCGTGAATTATATAACAAAGGCAACAATTAAAGGAATAATACGAAGTGTATATAATACGTGACACGTATTATATATGAAAATAAAATAAAAGTATATAATACCTTGCAAGTATTATATAAGAACCATGAGAAAAATAATCAAAACAACATAATTCGACACGTGTTCAGAAATCACCAAATAAGTTAATAAAGACTCCTTGTTATAAAAGTAACTCACGTTTTATAGTTGAGAATTATGTAAACAATGTTTCGAAGCTTTTACAAAAGCTATGACTTTATCTTCTAGTCGGGAATTATAAAATAATATTTTATAATTTAGTATTTCGTTTTCTTGACGGGTTGTAGCTAAAATAGTTGTCCCATTTGTAAAAGTATAGTTCTCGTTTATTTACCTGGTTATTGTATAATTATAAATTAAACAATCTCAAGACTATATAACTTCGTCTTTTATCGGTTTTCTAAGATAATAGAAATTATAATGAAATTTATTAAGTATAGTAGTTTATAGATTTTTCGGCATGATCTATTTGTTTATAAGACGATCCCATATCTATAAAACTTCAATGTTTTTCCTCTTAATAAATCAATCAATATTGCAAACACTCCCGTTTTTTGAATATATATATATATATATATATATATATATATATATATATATGTATATGTATCTAAGCGAGATTGAATAGGAAACACTATAATAAGTAGCACATCTATTTAACCATTTTAACCACCACTTAATCTGATTTTATATTTTACCAAAACTTAACATATTTATATAAGCCTATTTATATTAACCCAAACGCACCCTTATTGGTTTTCCTACTTACCCAAACATACCCTTACGGTGTTCCTGTTAACCCAAACGCACCCTTAGGGTGTCCAGTTAACCCAAACGCACCCTTTCGATGTTTCTGTTAACCCAAACGCACCCTTATAGTGAAACTGCTAAACCAAACGCTCCCTTATAGTGAAAATGCTCACCCAAACACCCCCTTACGGTGTTTATACTAACCCAAACGCACCCTTATTGGTTTTCTTGCTCACCCAAACACGCCCTTACGGTGTTTCTACTAACCCAAACACACCCTTTGGTGCTCTACCCAGATCCAAACGCACCCTTGGTGCTGTTTGTTAACCCAAACGCACCCTAGTAGGCTGAGAACAACACCAAACGCACCCATATTGGCTGAGGACGAAACCAAACGCGCCCTTGGCGGTTACACAGCTAACCAACGCACCCTTTTTGTGGTATCTTAACAATCAAACGCACACTATGGTGCTTTACTTAAACCAAACAAACCCTTATGTTGTGAACCTAGATCCAAACGCACCCTTTGGTGGTTAATAAAACCACACACACCCTATTGGGTGGGAAAACCATGAAAACCAACGCACCCTTTTTGGTGGTACTCGATGGTAATGGCAGCGAGGAGGTGGCGATGGTGAAGATGGTGATGGTGTGGCGTGGTGGTGCGTGGTGTCGATGATGTTGGTTGTGGTTGTGATGGTGCGTAGTGGTGGATGGAGATGATGAGGTGGTGGTGTGCGTCGGTATGGTCACCGGAGCATGGCCGGAGAGGTGGTGACGGGGGTGATGTTGATGGTGTTGATGGATCAGAGATGATGGTGGGTGATGGTGTGGCATGTAGGTGATGATGGAGGTGGTTTCGGCTGTGGCCGGAGTTGGCCGAAAGTCGCCGGAGCGGCGCTGGAAAAAAGGGAGAGGGGAGGCTAGGGTTTCATTTTTTTTATAGAAATGAACTAAACCTAATGTTTATATATTTATACTATAAAGTGATATTTCCCAGAATAGAATGTAAACCAAATAGCGGGAATTGAAAACCTCAAACAAGTATATCATACGATTAAATGTTCAGAAACTCCTTAATAAAGATGTGTCTCGCATGCGTAGAAAAAAAGTAATTACTGAAAAAGGTGAATAACAGAGCCAAAGCCAAAAATCAAGCAAGAAGGCCTCGGGAGCATTGAGCCTCGGAGAGGTGGTGACGGGGTGATGTTGACTTCGTGTTATGGAACAAGAGCATGTCACTCGTGGGTATGGATTGGAGCATGTAGTGCGATGAGGATAGAGGAGGTGGTTTCGGCTGTTGGCCGAGGTTGGCCTGATAAGTCCGCCGGCTCCGCGCTGAAAAAAAGAAGGGAGAGGGGAGGCTAGGGTTATCATGTTTTATCTTTTAATAGAAATGAACATAAACCTACACGTTCTATAAAATTTATAGTTAATAAAGTGTTCCTAAAAAAAATGGCAAGTTTAACATATATTAGGGTTGAAATTGGTAAAATATGTACTAGAGGGAACCAAGAGTGTGATATTTGTAAATAGTGCGGATTATCGGGTGAAACATTTAGTGCTAATTTAATCAGGTCGAGTCTTCAAAACCGAAAAATTCATACCCGGGATGTGTTACAAAATAATTTATTCATGAAAAGTTGAATAGTCACGTCGACTAAAATTTCATAAATAGTATTTTTATAACACTTATATTCAAATGTCTTGTTAATCTTTTGAGTGTATATCCAGTTTATTAGCTTTGTTCCAAAAATGAGAACAGTCGACTTGGAACAAGTTCGCGTCTTTTTAAATAAAACTCCTGAATAAAATCCTAAATATATTAATAATATCTTTTATTAAGTAAAGATATCGCGATAATTATGAAAAAATATAATTAATTATTTTATCGTGTCGGCTATACCCCGTTGTTTTCGAGTTTCTTCTTTAAAATGATTTGTGAGGGTATTGATTGAGGATCAATTTCAAGGCTTGTTTTTCGGTCACGAGGGAAAAATCTAAAAAGACATCACCCGACAAATGTCGTTTACTTCACATTGCTTTAGAGTCGAATTACTTGAAAACGGTGGTTTAGTAGGTCGTTTTTTGATCATAAGTAAACTTAGGAGAATAACATAATATCTTTTTTTTTCGTTTTTACCAAGTCACGGATAAGTTAAAAAAAAGTTTGGTCAACATGAGAGGATAAGTAATAAAAATTATGAATTCATTATTATGTTAAAATAAGTTCCCGAACAATTACCGTATTTGACCGCGTATAAACAGTTTTTATGTGAAGATAAAAGATCAAAATACAAGTCAAGTCGGCCTCCGAAAATCAAAGGGTAAAAAATAGTCATTTAAAAATCACAAAAATGATCCGGGATGTTACATTAAACGTAAACAAGCTCCTAAGTTCGTGTTCAATGTAAAATTAAACGTAAACAAGTAATTAGTAGTAAATTTTCATTTCGAAAATTATATCACTTAAAGGTATGAATAAATAAATGCTTAATGCATTTTATGATCAAAGGAAATTTTTATTCAACCTCACACTTTTATAAAATGTTGTAAATATTTTTATAAACATTACAAAACATTTTCTACAATTAAAAGAAATGTTTTATTCAAAATAAACATTTTGAAATTCAAAATTTCGGACTTAAAACGGTTAGAAAGTTCGGGAAAATCCCCCCTACACAAAAGGACAAACCGGGAGCGCCTAGTCTAGGGCGGCCCCTTAACTACACGGGCGGCCCCCTTATCTTTAAGGGGACCGCCCATAGATAGACGCTCCTCCAGAATGTCCTATAAATATTGGACTATTCCCAACTATTTTCTCACCTTTTGCACTTATTCTTTCTCATAAAAAACAACCCACACATCTCATTAAAATCCTTTGATCATTTAATCATAAAGCTTTGTTTCCAAGTGATCCAAGCGTAATTTCTCAAGTGCAAGAGAAGAATACTTCAATCATCAAGTGAAGAAGTATTACACCTTTGTGTGTTGTTGCAATCTTATTGCATCCATATCATAACTTGTAAATTATTTGTAAATCTTGTAAAGTTGTGTAGTAGTTAGATCTTGGTGATCTTTTCTAGTAGTGCTAGCTAGGTGTGATTATAGTAGTGGCTTGGTGAAGTTGTGGTGTGAAGAAAACTAAGGTGTGAAGAAGTTGTGTAGTCGTGATCAAGTCGTGAAGCAAAGTTGTGTAGTGAAGTTGTGAAGTTGTGGTAGATTGGTTCTAGCTAAGATTAGGACTCGACATCTAGCTTAGTGTCGGAAATCAAGATAAGCGAAAGTTGTGTAAGGTTTTCTCCGCCATAAGGGAGCTTGTTGACATAGTGAAGAAAACTCTCGAGTTAGGTGCTCGAGGAGTGGAGTAGGGCGAAGAGGTGCTTCGTTGCCGAACCACTATAAATCCTCGCGTTGTGGTTTGATTGTTCTTACTCTTATCTCTTGTCTTACATTACCTTTTCATACTATCCTATTAATTGTTTAGATAAGTATATTGTTCATATTGTGCAAGTGTTGAATTCACATAAAGTCGAATCTAGAATTTTTACAAACACTTTAAAACCTTAAATTAAAAAGCAGTAAACTATTCAACCCCCATCCCCCCTTCTAGTTTTCCATAATGTACATATCGGAGGAGGAGGAAACTACAGAAATGGACAATGAACGAAGAAATAAGCTGACAACTTGATTGATCAGCTCACTAGTCAAGTAGATGAAGATGAGAAAGTTAATACTCCGGAATCCACTCCTCCTTTTCCAAAAGTTTCTGATCTGAACCTACCAAGAGTCCTCTGTTCTCAAGATCACAAAGTCTGCAGCCATCCAACACCAACAATCAGAGGACCACACTGTTTTTTCTTTGTTCAATATTGTTGAGTGCCTAGCTGGTGAAAATATTCAATCAAGACTTGGACGGGTCAAGGAAGATCAAGTTTTAATTAATGCTCATATATAAACTCTCTCTACCCGCGTAGACTTTCTCTCAGATCCTGTTACAACCAGAGTCAAACTATAGAAGAACTGCCTGCCAAAGTTCATAAATCGCTTCCTGATTTCCAAGGCCTTATCTCCTCGTAGAATTGATCTCAAGGTTCTTTGCTCTAATATTCATGCTTAATAAGCCAAACAGTTTCTTGAGCTAGATTTTATGCTCAACACTCATTTTGGTCATAAATGGAAAGGCATCTACAATCATGTTGTTGCAACAAACTCCCTAATCTTCAAGCTCCTTTGAAAAATGAAACATGCCATCAAGAAGTCCACCACTCTACCATAAGAGCTTATTATGGAACTAGAAACCCTCAATATTCTTCATGATAAAGTCAACATCACGTTTGGTGATATGAAGGCTCTTATTTAGAAATTATAAGAAACTTTAGATCTTCCATCAACAACTTTATCTAGAGTTTAATGCTGAGGGGGAGAAGAATCTGAAACCTACACCTTCTATAAGAGAAAAGACTTCTCTATTTGATAATGCTATCGCTAACACAAACACACCCTTTACAACATTTGAGGGGGAGCATCAGTAGTTGGCAATAAGTTATGAGTAAAATCAATGTTGATAATCAAAAGCACTAAACGAACAATCAAACTCGAACAAACGAAGCGGAAGATTTATTCAAATACCAAACCAAATTACAAAACCAAATTCAAAGGTACCAGACTATTATTCAAAAAGGTATGAAGAAAACTAAACCTATTAATCCCTATTTATAAACTAAACTAACCGTCATAGGATAGTTTCCAAATTCAAACAAACTTGATAGACAAGTCACACAAATTACCAAAAACAAATATCTATCCAAATTCTAAATTTACAAAACAAACCTTAAAGTTTAAGTCACTTCTAACAATCTCCACCGTGACTTGAACTCCTTCAAATGTTCTAAAACCAAATTCAAAATTCCAATTTCCAAACGCTAGAGATACTAGCCCAATTCAAAACAAACGACCGATTCTCAAAAGCAGTCCAAAACAAAATCGATCCAAAGTAAATGCCGATGACTTCAAAACGAACAATCAAACTTTAACTAACAAATTCAAAACGGTCAACCAAACAAACAAATCGGCCTAAATGATCTTCTCCAAAGATAATCAAATTCGAGCAACTAACTTCAAAAGCCCTCAAACGAAGATCCAAATTTTCAAACTAACAAATTTCGAACGATCGAACCAATTACAAACGACCTAATAATAATTAAGTCTTCAACACTAAATCGATCTTCAAATTTTAAATACCAAATTCAAATTCCATTTACCCACTTATTTGATAAGTATTACGGTCCAACTTTAAGCTTATTATCCGTATCAAACAATTTCAAGTTAAATAAATAACTTGATGAACGAGCTCTAATATTTCAAACGCTCCAAATATGATACAGAAAATATCAATGACCCACTTATATGATAAGTATTATGGTCCAAATATGAAATTCAAATACCCAATTCAAAATACCAAATCAAATTAAATCCAAACTAAAAAAATACCAATATGACAAAACTAATTGAAAATACTAATTACCAAACAACCATACTAACAAAAATATACGAAAAATCCCAAACAGGAACTTTAGCCCAAATCACCAACTACAAGTTAATCCCATCAAACCATGCACCATGTTTTTTCAAACGAAGAACAAAAACCAACTATACCAGATGCTCGAATGAACAAATCCTAAACGCACCTTTTTTTCTTATTTTCCTTCATCTTCAACCTAGCTCTGATACCACTTGTTGATAATCAAAAGCACAAAATGAACAATCAAACTCGAACAAACGAAGCGAAAACTTTATTTAAATACCAAACCAAATTACAAATTACAAAACCAAATTCAAAGGTTCCAAACTATTATTCAAAAGGTACGAAGAAAACTAAACCTATCAATCCCTATTTATAAAATAAACTAACTTTCATAGGATAGATTCCAAATTCAAAAAAACTTGATGGACAAGTCACACAAATTACCAAAAACGAATATTTATCTAAATTCCAAATTTACGAAACAAACCTTAAAGTTTATTCACTTCTAACAATCAAGAAACCACAAAGATAAAGGTTACCATCCTAATGCTTGATCCGATCATCTCTTTTAAACTTGAACAACCATTCGATCAATGTTCTGAGAAACTCTTTGGATTTGACCACTCCGAGGAAAGAAAAGAAATCAACCATCTCTCTCTTTCGAGAATTCCATCTCCCAACTTATGCTTTATATTTCACATGGCTGAAGAAAAATAATTTGAATGTTACAACTTATGGGTATTCGTTTATAAGTAATTAAAAATCGAGTCTGCTAAAATAAGCTTTATTCGTAGATGAAAAGTGTACACGTAGCCTACACACATACCACTGCCCAAAAACGATTACCAATATCATTGACATTTATAAGAAAAAACTAAAACAACCTCCTAACTATGTCTAATTGTAACACTTGCGAATTTTCTAGTCATTTAATGTTCTATTTAATTCCTTTGACTTTTGGCTTTTACTATTTCCGTCAGAACAGTTACCGTATTTGCGGTAGTCAATCAATAATATCTTTAGTCAATAAATACTTTATTTCATATATTATTCCTTTTTAGAGGTTTACAATCCTATTTGATCACTTTTCAGGAGGTTTGTCCTGCAATCGGCTTAAAATGTCAAACAACGCGTTTTGACACGTCCGTAATTGGCAATACTTAATTTAAAGCAATTTAACCATAAAACATAACGTGTGAATATTCTAAGTTCATGTAAAAGTATTTTTGAATCCAATATAAATACTAGAAAACTTTAGGTCACATTTTAAATCACGCATTAGGAGCGTTAGTGAGCCCAATAAGTGACGGAAGGCACCTAGGATCCCCCTAGGATGCCAACCGGATTTCGAACCCCTTAGGGGACAACAAGGCAAAATTTTAGGGCTTTTGTCCTAAAGGGTACATGAATATCTAGATTTTTCTCACACATTTCCTCATTTCAAAACATACACAACAAAATTCTTTTCTCTCATCCTCTTCTTTTTCTTTGCTTTGTCTGAAAACACCACACACACACACTCATATTATTTTGATTTTGATCAAGAAACATGAAGGTTTAAGCATATTCGGGTTGATTTCAGTAGGCGTGGGTTTATAAAAAACAACGTTTAGGTTGTCGATTTCGTGTCGATCTCGTCTTCAAAACCCTTTTTTGTAAGTTATCATTCATTTAAAAATTCTTGTACTTTTAGTAGTCTAGTGATGCATAGATGTTAGTTGTACGGTGCGATTTCTAAAAATCAAACACGAAAAATGTATGAAACCCCATACAAGGGTGCATTTGGTTCGAACACAAAAGAAAAGAGAAACAAGGTTTTAGTCATTTTAATGTAGTGGTTGCGTTGGTGAAAAGACATTAACTGCTTATTATAGATGATAGCTTATTTGGCTTATTTATAAGCTTTGGAGAGCTTATTTTAAACCTATGAGTTTCGAACACAACAAGGAACCAAAAAGGAAGTAGCTTTGGCTATTTACCTCTTTAGTCATATTTTTTTAACTTATTTTGATAGCTTATTTTGAGAACTAAAAGTACTACATAGCTCATTAGCTTATTAAGAAGTTAAACATACTTGTTTTGAGCTTATAAGGCTCATGGCCCAATAAGCTACGACTTATGGAGGACCTTGTTGTGGTCCGGGTTATTTTCATGGCTTTTGGTTAGAGCTTATTTTGATATTTTAGGACTCGCATAGCTTAACGACTTAAAAATAAGCTCCGGATAGCTTATTTTGGGCTTAAGGGGCCACATCCCAATAAGCTAAGCCAAACCATGACTGGTCTTGATCCGTGAGCCTTGGCTATATATTGTGATAATTTGTTGGACTTATTTTCTAAATGGGTTTTAGTATTGGGCCTAAATTGGGTTTTATAACTAGTAACAACATGTTGGACTACTATTGGGCCTTAAGGCCCAATAAGTGAAAACTAATCATTTTAAATTCCTAGAACTGATTTTTTGAAAACGATTTAAACTCGTATAGTTAAGATAGTCTTTTGGAGAAATGCATTTGATGAATCATTACGAAAACGTAGATTTTGGTCGTTTTGTCGAATTGATTTGTTTTAGGGAAAAAGTTTGGAAAAATGAGGTTTAAAACCTTGGAAAACTTTTTATAAACGAAGGGGTCATGCTGAAATTCTATAAAAATATTGTACTCATAATATTTTACAAAATTTTCACTTTCTTAAAAATCCGACAAAAGACGAAATAATAAAATATTATTATTTTAATAAATCGACTAAAAGATGAAAAACTTATTTTATAATCTTATAAAATACAAGGCTTCTATAAATGGTTTGGCGTAATTAAAATTGTCTTTACTTACAATCTAAACTAGATAACTCGAGGCTACCGGATGGATTACCGAAACGTATTCCTTAAATATCTATTATCTAAGTCTTGATATGTTACTTGTCTATTTTCCTATATAGTATAAATGTATTATTTCTAAAGTACATACTTTGGTATATCCCTTTCGAGTCTAAATCACCAATCACTACGCAACCAATACTACTAAAATCAATAATACGAAAAACATTTTCAAAACTCCTATGCATCACTTTTAAGTACACATTTCAAACATGAATCTAAGTCAAACTAATTGCTAGGTCGTGTCTGGAAGCCGTTGTTCGCCGTTGTTTGATATTCATATCTCAGCTACTTGTTATCTTTATTAAGGTGAGTTCTCGTAGCCCCATTTTTCAAACTATTTTCCATTGACGGAAAATGATACTCAAACCTATTTCATATTGTTTTCATCTGTGAAAAATATCTTATTTCTTTGGACAACGTTATGTGCCTATGATTACGTGTTTGAATGTTATGTGAACACTATGTGACAACTATGCAAACACTACAAAATCTATTTCAGCAAAGTACCAAGTGGACTTTTGCTCAAATCACTCAACTGTGTAGCTCCAGTTGGTAAGCGATTGGTTTGGAAGACAAGAACACACGCGTGGGGCCGGTATTGATATGTGATTGGTTTGGATTGTTATGACATGATTATTGTTCCATTGGAATTCTATCATTACAACTGCATGCATTCTGTTTTCATATTGCACAATTGTCCACTACTTAAAATTTCGGCACAGCAACTGAGTTTACGTCTAAACCTACAAGCTCACCAACTTTATGTTGACCTTTTCGAGTATCATTTTCAGGTGATGCAAATGTTCGTTAAGCTCAAGATAGAATGCCTTAGAGACCTAAGCTATCCTGTGAGGGATCATTGTTGAAGGATTGCATTTGAGACTTGTTTCTTGTGGTTGTTCTTAAATTATCCTTGACGTGTTTTGCCCCTATGTTAGGAGTTGGATTGTAATAAATTTTAACTATGTGTTGTGTTCTTTGACTATTTTGACACAAGTTGCGTACTTGTCGTCGGAGGGTATCGTGACACTTTTGATATGCATTTTTAGATTTCTCTGTATTGTATCATGTGTTATGATGATTCCATCCTCCGTGATGCCTCATGTTTCCGCCATTGTTGGGGTGTAACAAATTGGTATCAAAGAACTAGTTTTAGAGAACTAGGTGGTTTGGCCTAGACTATAACCTTGGAACCTTCATATAGTTTGCGAGATAGGATCTATGTGTGCCTATTACTTGCTTTTGCGCGTATGTACCATATGTATATCGTATATCTTATATCGTATATCGTCTATCATATATCGTATATCAAATATCGTATATCGTATATTATATATCGTCTAATCGTCTATTGCTCATCGTATTAGTTAAGTTAATCACTGGGATGCGTAGACTAGATACTGAGTATAAGTGGGAAAGGATGCTCTATAAATACGGTGGCCAACGTAATTATAAATGCATCACAAACCACGCAGACTTGGATATCATGTTCACTCAAATCGGTGTTGACACCTTAGGACTGTATATATATGCGTACTATAGTATATTAGGGTCGTCTATATGCGAAATTCCTCAACGAACTCATGATTACTTGTATCCTCCCTCGTGTAGATAATGGTTTCAACAATGACAACTCACAATGCTGGTAGACGCACTGCTGCAACACTAGGCGGAGGGATAAGTGAACAAGATGGTCGAAAAGGTAAGAGGACGGGAGGTCAAGCAGGAAGTGGTAGAGGTGGCCAAGGAAGTGGCCGAGGTAGCCAAGGAAGTAGTAGAGGTGGCCAAGGAAGTAACCGAGGTAGCCAAGGAGGTTGTCAAGGTGGCCAAGAAAGTGATCAGGGTAGTCAAGGAAGTAGTCGACGCAACGGAGCGAATAAAGGTGCTGGAGGAGTCCCTGACTTTGCTACTATCATCGCTCAGTAGTTGCAAAATCTACTACCCACTATTGTAGCACAAGTAGGAAACCACGTCAACAACCAAGGGAACAATAGGAATCAATACGAAAATGTCATCAATGACAACGTCCAAGGAAATGCTAGGATAATTAATGTGAACAATGGTCGAGGTGTTTGTTCGTATAAGGAGTTTTGGGCATGTCACCCAAAGGACTATGATGGGAAGGGTCGTGCGATAGTCTACACTCGCTGGATTGAGAAAATGCAATCAGTCCAAGATATGAGTGGGTGTGGAGAGAACCAGAAGGTTAGGTACACTGCCGATTCTTTTATCGGTATGGTACTGACGTAGTGGAATTCTTAAGTCTAGACTAGAGGTCGGGAAGCCGCAGTTGGCATGACATGGGAAGACTTTAAGGTGTTGATGAGAAAGGAATTATGTCCAAACAATGAGATACAAAAGCTAGAAGCTGAGTTTTGGTGCAACGCCATGGTTGGAGCTGGCCATGCCGCGTACACCGATCGATTCCATAAGCTTGCTAGGTTAGTCCCTCATTTGGTTACCCCTAAAAACAAAAGGATTGAGAGGCACATTATGGCCTTGTTCCATAAATCCATGAAATGGTAGCAGCAACAGAGCCAAAGACAATTCATAGTGCTATACTAAAAGCTGGGATGCTAACTGTTTGAAGTAATTAGGAATGGAGCATTGAGGAAGAATACTGAGAAAAGAGGGAATAATGGAGAGCCGAGTAGGAATGGAAATGCTATGGATAATAACAAGAGATCTAGGACTGGAATGGCATTTTCCATAATCACTAACCCTGTTAGGAAGGAGTACACTGGTACGGCACCCAAATGCCCAAACTATAACTATCACCATCAACCCGAGGTGCCTTGTCATTTATGTACAAACTGCAACTACTTCGGGCATATTGCCAAGGATTGTAGGGTATGGCCTAGGGCAGTGAATCCCCTGAATGCTAGAAACCTGATAGCTGCTCGTCGGGCGTGTTTTGAATGTGGTGGTACTGATCACTACAAAGCAACATGTCCTAGGTTGAACCGAGCCCTAATACCAGGGGAAACCATCCAAATCAATTAATACCTATCGAGGGAGGTCAAAGTCGTGGAAACAATGACAATCCTGCATGTGGAAAAGCATTTGTGATGGGAACAAAGGAAGCTCGCCAGGACCCGGACATTATGACGAGTACTTTCACTTTAAACAACCACTATGCTACAACTCTATTTGATTCTGGTGCCGATTATAGCTTTGTTTCCACTACTTTCATACCTCTGTTAGACATAGAACCCAGTGGCTTAGGTTTCAGTTACGAAATTAAAATAGCTAGTGGTCAACTAATAGAGATCAATAAGGTTATTCGGGGTTGCAAACTAGAAATAGAAGGCCATACCTTTGATATCGACTTGATACCGTTTGGACACGAGAGCTTTGATGTGATTGTTGGAATAGACTAGTTGTCCAGACATAAGGCTGAGATTGTTTGCCAAGAGAAAGTAGTTAGGATTCCACTGCTAAATGGCGAAATGCTTAGAGTCTTAGGAGAAAGGCCAGAAGAGAAGGTGAGGTATCTTATGAGTGTAAAAGCCAAAGAGTAGAAACTGGAGGGCATTGTCATAATTAGGAACTTTCCTAAGGTATTTCTGGACGACTTATCAGGATTGCCCCCTATTCGAGAGATCGTATTTCATATTGACTTAATCCCTAGAGACATACCGGTTGCAAAGTCTCCTTATCATTTGGCACCTTTTAGAATAGAAGAGTTGTCGAGTCAACTCAAGGAACTCCAAGACAAAAGTTTCATTCGACCAAGCTCGTCACCATGAGGAGCATCGGTTTTGTTTGTTAAGAAGAAGGATGGTTCATTTAGGATGTGTATTGATTATAGAGAGTTGAATAAGTTGAATATCAAGAATCATTATCCCCTCCCTAGGATAGATGACCTATTTGACCAACTGCAAGGATCACAATATTTATCTAAGATAGACTTTTGGTCTGGATACCATCAGCTGAGAGTGTACAAGGACGACATTCTAAAGACTGCATTTAGAACTCGATATAGACATTTCAAGTTCACAGTAATGCCCTTTGGTTTGACAATTGCACCGGCAGTATTCATGAACTTGATGGACCGAGTATGTAGACCTTACCTAGACAAGTTTGTGATAGTGTTCATAGATGACATCTTGATCTACTCTAAAACCAAGAACATGAGATGCACCTAGGGTTAATCATAGAACTGCTCAAGAAGGAGAAACTGTAAGCAAAGTTCTCTAGGTGCGAATTCTGGTTGCAAGAAGTGTAGTTCCTTAGGCATGTGATTAACGGATAGGGCATCCATGTATGTAGAATATCTTAAACACACAACTTAGATGAATCAAAGGAAGGTTTTAGAGAGAGAGAATTAAAAGGTTTTCTAGTGAGAGAAAGAAGAACGATTAGATTAATTGTGAGAAAACCAACACCCTCTCCATGTGTGGAGAGGGTATTTATACATACATATGGCCAGCCTACTATGGGCTTATCATAGTTAGTCCTAGTTAGCTTACTTTGTTCATTTACTCATTTATTCATTACTACGAGCTATGACTTAATGTATTGGAAATGACCAAGTCTTTTCTCGATTTCTAACAATCTCCCCCTAAGGGAGGTCACTCCAATTTACAATAACTTAAACCTAGCATTCTATGAATTTCTTCAGTCTTGCTCGTAGTCTTTAAACTTTAATCTTTAACTTGCGATATGTTGTAGTGATCTTTGACTTTAAGCTTGAGCTTGTTCCTTTAAGCTTGTCTTTGTATGTAATCTTGAGCTTCTTGAGATCATCAGCCAAATATAATATCTTATTATCATCTTGTGATCTTTTGCCTTCTTGCGTACTTGTAACCTTCAGACCAACATGCTCATACTTTTCTTAATCTTGAAATCTTGTATAGTCATCTTTCTTAAAGTTCTTTAATCTTTAATACTGCATCGCTTTAAGAAGGACATGCGGTATCAGAGTAGCGAAAGTCTTGAAACATATACTTGAGCTTTCATAATGTCTTTATATTTGTCGGTCGTGTATGAGCATGTGGCATTGGAGTCTGACTCGTCCTTGATTCTGAGCTGCTACCGTCGGGATTTACCTGCAGGTTTAGGTTAGTGGTAATCAACATATATGGACAAAAGTGTTTTTGTTCACTTTCATCGAATACGGTTGCAATAACCACGGTTCCCCGTTAATCAGTATAAATATTGCTTGTGATCAGGTAGAATTCAAAAGAATCTCCTTGACAGGGTTTTGCAGCTGCACTAGCTGTTCTCATTACCGGAGCGTCTCAAAGTAGACAACACGATATGAGTTAACCAGTGAGACATGATCCCACTGATTGAATGAAAATTGATTTGAAAATCAATTGACGTGTCACTTGCTAAAGTGGTTTTGCGACACATCGAGAGTTTTATGCATTTCAAAATTTTGTCAACTGTCAATTCATAATCTGGACCGAATCGATATCCAGTGTCACAAGTTTAATCCATATAGGATCTCACAAGTCACCTATCACAGAGCTTGTTTGATGTTGGCTCTGGAAGGATTTCCATCGTCACTGTGAATACTTTAAGTATCACTCTGATGTTCTAGCAAAATCACAAGGATAATGCGTAGGACTCTTAAGATATTTCTTGTATTCACAATGTGTGAAAGACAAGTATATTGGAATAGTGTCCTAGTGAAATTTATGGATGATCTCTTGGCTCTAGACTCAATGGTACATTTTTGGTTTTAGTGATCGGAGGCTAGAGCTGACTACCACCTTTTCAATACCAACTAACTCAGAGTGAGAAAGTCAATAGAAATGTGTTTAATCTCTGTGAGAAATGAAACAAGAGTCTTTTAAGAGACCTTGAGTGTCTAGGGAGGGTTGAGCATTGCATCACTGGGTCCATGATGACTATCTTCAATACCAGACAACATCTCAGTATTTCTGATAGCATATGTATTGACCCGGTTTCTGCCTAAGTGTAAGGATGGCTTATTTCTTTTCACCCTTTATCTTAACTTTTCTTTTTCATTCTTCAACCCCTTCAATGCTTACCAAGACTTCATCACTAACACCTTGTTGGGTTTGTTCTAGTGTTAGCTTTGTCTTAGTCTGCATTATCCCCTTTCTAACTTTTACTCCTTTTGCATCATACCTAAGGACTTCTAATCTAACTAATGGATTGTCCCTGGATAGATCCCTCCGGTTCTGGCTGGATCATGGGAACGAATACCTAACCTTAACCGCCTTATAACTTTGATAAATTAAATACGTGGTCAGTCTTTGGGTATTGTTCTTGTAGCCTTAAAACCATTGAAAAACTCAATCAATGTACTTGTGATATAAATATAAAAAACGTCTGTACCTTGGTAGTTTTGATTATTCATAAATGCTTCCCCTCAACATGTGCATCGATATATGAAAATGTTTTAGCACACGAGGGATGGATTAAACACTTAAGTCCATACTTGATCACATTTTTATAAGTCTCATATTTTAATCACATTGTCTTCCCTTATCAAAAATGTCAAATCACTTGATATTTTGGGTACCAAATGATTCAAATATGTTGAAAACTATTTGGGGAGAGAAATGTTTTGATTATTCGCAAGGCAGATTAGGAACATTTTAATGCTCCCCTTCAATAAATAAGGGATATATAAGATAGTGCTGAGTACAGTAATTTGAAAGATTTTAAATTTACTAAGAAATTCTTGAAAATTTGTACTCAAGCACTATTTATATATTGGCCTATATTTAAGTCTACACTACACATTTATATATTCACAAGATTATGTAGGAGACAGGACCTGAAAATGTTCAAACCAAAAATGAAAAAGTCATTCTGTCCATGTCATCAATCTGTAGTCCGCCTCGATAATCTCCTTTTGGAAGTTGTCTTAGCTTCCCCTGAACTAGCAATCCTTTCTTGAGTAGATTCAAAGATTTCTTGAAAGCCGCATTAAGAAGACTTGATGTATAAAGCCCAAATATCTGAAGTACACAATTAATTCAAAACCGTAACACCAAAGTCAATTAAGTACCGGATGTCCGCATTTCTCCTTAACGATAGTGATGATATAAATTGTTACACCAATCTCAACTAAGTCCTGGATGTAGACAATTGCTTCCTCTAAGTAGCCGAAATGATGACATCAAAGTCAACTAAGTCCTAGAAGTACACATTTCTTTATGCAGAATACTGACTAACTTAAGGAATCATCATACTTATCAAACTTATGTCTACCTCTTTTGTCAACTAGTTCTACTCCTTTGAAAATAAGCTTAGTGATTAACTGATTGGAGAAACATTAATTGAATCAGAAACATATCTTCTCACGCTTGAATAATTCTTCACACACCACTTCCCCATGGAAGCTCAAATGATACATACTAATAATAACAAGATATCTCTTCCCCCATGTGGTTGATGTTGGGTTTGTGCTCATGTCATACGAATATTTATACGGCTAGAAATACGTGATCCTATGAGGTTACACACGTTATACATTTAGGTATCATTCTATTAATGTTAATAATAATATAATTGTATATTTATTATTTATATTAATATATGATTTGACGAATGAACACTAACGGTCGTTACTTAGTTAATTAATTGTAACTAACTAATAAGGATTTTTAATTAATGGGTAGTTAAATGTAATTAACCATAAATAAATAATAAAGTCAAAAAGTCAACCCCAAGGGAGGAGGGACTTGGTTCGACTGGTTATGAAACCCAAAGGGGGGATGGGTTAGGCTTTGAGCTATCTTTTCCTACAAGGAATGTATTTTAGGTAAACCCTAAATCCATCCCTATATAAGGAGGACCCTAGAGCTCATTATTCTCATCCCTTGTTCCTCTCCTCTTGTGTTCGATCGCAGAAGCCAAGCCCTAAGGGTTTTCTAGTTTTGTTTTATTAGTGTTCACATATTCGTTGGTCAAGAACTAGCATTCGGGTGATATACTGCTAGACGTGTAGTGTATGAACCGCGTGGAGGTTACTTCCTTTAGTAACTAAAAGTAGTTTTTGGTAAAAACACGTTTACTACACACGTACGTGTACTTCAAGATTCCTACATTTGTCACTAGCTTGATTGCTAATAGTATGTTTTCTTATTTATGTTTTATGTTTTAATTATATATGCTACATGAATAGATCCGCTGCATTGCTCGTAGAATATTAATTGTAATATTATTTGTTATTAGATGACAATTTCCAATAGTGGCATCACGAGCCAAATCATATAGTATAGTAATTACATAAAAAAATGTAACTATATGTAAAATCTGATGCCTATATTATTGCCTTTTATGTGAAAATTTATTTTAGGAAATTATTTATAGAAATAATCTTACTTAAAATTGGTCACATAATTATGGTAATAATATATAGGATATATTTTACATGATCTTCTAAAATGTTAAATTATTTTTATTTATGTTTTAGATTCGTAGTAAATATTTGTTGTTTATTTATCTAGTTTTGTCAACCATGGATTACATGCATGTAACCCATGGTTTAGTAAGCTTAAATGTTTATATGCATGAGAATTTGTTATGTGAATTATTTAATTGCAATATTCGGGAAGACCCTTTGTTGAATTAACTGCATAACTGATTCTAGTTTAGTATGCTTAATTTTGATATGTTTTGCATGTTTTATATTTATGGCATTTTTTATAATTATGCAAAAAAGATTTTCAAAATTAATATGGATTAAAAGTACATGATTTTTATTGTGTGTATATTGATACATGCACTTTGCAAAATCATGGAATATATACGTAAATTTTGTAATTTTCTTGCAAAATGTTCTATAACGCATAGGTTTAGTGGTTTTCGCAAGGGAACCCGCGACGGAACATGCAAAGAATACACAATATTTACATAAACGGTTTTAATAGTATTTTAAGTATGTCGTTAACCGTGACTAGGGTTTGATTATTTATCGTGGGGAATTAACCTTATCCGTAGTAAGATCACCGATACTTAGAAATACTGTAAAAATGGCAACCCTAATTTTATAAATAGCATGGAAATTTATAAAATTAGGGGATTTAAAATTAGGGGATTTATAGAAAGATTTTTAAACAAAAAAAAAGGGAAAGGTTTTAAAATTAAATAGTGTCATAAGGTTGTATGCATGGTTCCTTATACACAAATTTTGGTAACACTGTTTTTATCAAATATACCTTTAAAATTAAGTCTGTATGCCATGCAAGTATCGAATCACTTAAGTTTGTTTTTTACTCTAAAACAATCTTAGGTGAATTGCAAAACAAGGTAATATAACAATTGTGTGGTCAGATCTGAGACTGTAAAATAACAGATTTTGTATTGGATGACTTATATCGAGTATGGTTGATCAGACCTTCGACCCGAGGCATACGACGGGGTGAAACATGCTACTAGACACTATAATTCTAGATTATATTGCCTAGTTCCCCATAATGGCTAAGAGTTGCACATGTTGGCAATTATCTCATGCAAAATACCTTTTGAGTTATACCATTTCTAGTAGATCAACTGCATTAATGGTATATCGTCAAGTTGGATCTTAGACTCTTGCTAAAATTAATTATTTATTTTTGCAATAAACATGCGTAGTTAATTTTATAAGAGATAATTATCGAAAATACTAATATTTTCTGAACTTTGATTGCTTTGTAGATGGCTGCTGCTGCCCAAAACACAAACAATACAACTATCACGTCAATTCTCCTGGCGGAGAAACTTACTGGTTCAAATTTCACAAACTGGTATCGCAATCTTTGAATTGTTCTCAGGTATGAGAAAAAGATGAAGTTTATGGAACAACCTATTGGACTCGCTCCTGATCCTAAAACTGCTGATCGTGAGACTATTGACAAGTACTATGAGTCTATCAATATTGAGCAGGAAGTTGCATGTCTTATGCTATCAAGTATGTCTCCAGACCTACAAAGGACTTTGGAGAAATACAATGCATATGACATGATGAAAGAACTGAAAACTATGTTTGAAAAGCAGGCTAAACAAGAACTTTAAAACAGTTAAAGCATTCCACGTTTGCAAACAGGAAGATGGTCAGTCAGTAAGCTCTTATCTCTTGAAGATGAAAAGCTACCTGGACACTTTGGAATGCCTAGGCTATGCATTGCCCAAAGAACTTGGTGTGAGTCTTATTTTGAATTCTCTCTATAAGGACTATGATCAGTTCGTTCAGAACTATAATATGCATAACATGGGGAAGACGCTAGATGAGTTACATGATATGATAAAACTCTATGAGAAAGTATTCCAAAGAAGGCCGAAACTCCCACCGTGTTGGCGATACGAGAGGGAAGGATCCAGAAGTACAAGAAACTGCAAGGGGCAAAGGGTAAGGGTAAGGGAAACAATAAGCTTGCTTATGCTCCCAAGCCCAAGATCCCACCGCCACCTAAACGAGATAATCCGGAAAAGGACTCTACCTACCACCACTGTATGGAGGTTGGTCACTGAAGAAGGAATTGTTCGTCCTACCATGCTAAGTTGAAGAAGAGAAAGAATGCTAGCGTGGCTAGTACTTCAGGTATCTTCACTATAGAACTCTATGCTTTTCCTAATAAGACTTAGGTGTATGATATAGGTTGTGGAACTCATATCTGTAATACTTCTTAGGGACTTAAAGAAAGCAAGAAGTTGAAACATGGAGCTTTAAGTCTATACATGGGCAATGGAATGCGTGCAGCCGATGAAGCTATCGGAAGTTTTGATTTAATTCTTCCTAGTGCTTTAATAATTGTTTTAGACAATTGTCATTTTGAACCTATTGTTACTAGGGTTGTTGTTTTAATTTCTCGTTTGGTTAATAACGGTTATATTCATACATTTACAAATTATGGTATTTCTGTTTCCAAAGATAATGTGTTTTATTTCAATGCAATTCCACGTGATGGTATTTATGAAATAGATATGCATAATCTTTATCCACATGTTAGTTCTATGTATAATGTTAGCAATAAAATAGCCAAACATGCATTGGACTCTTACTATCTATGGAATTGTCGTCTTGGACATATAAACAAGAAACTCATGGACATGCTTCAGCGTGATGGGCTCCTGCAACCCACCCATGATAAATCACATGAGAAGTGCAAGTCTTGTATATCTGGGAAGATAGCGCGAAGGCCTTTTTCACATCAAGTGGAAAGAGCTAAGGATCTATTAGGACTTATACACACTGATGTATGTGGCCCTTTTAGAACTGTGTCAAGAGAAGGTGCTAATTACTTCATCACCGTTACAAATGATTTCAGCTGTTATGGTTTTGTTTACATGATAAAACATAAACATGAGGTGTTTGAAACATTTAAGGTCATTCAGAATGAAGTTAAAAATTAACTCGGTAAAAAAGATGAAGGCTATTCGATCCGACCGAGGAGAAGAATACTTGAGTCATGAGTTTGTTAATCATATGAAAAGTTGTGGTATCGTATCTCAACTAACTCCACCTTACACACTACAACATAACGGGTTGTCTAAGAGGAGAAATCAGACTTTACTTGATATGATTTGATCCATGATGAATCTAACAACTCTGCCAAAATCCTTTTGGGGATATACTCTCGAGATTGCTGCTCGCATTCTCAATATGGTTCCAACCAAGAAGGTTGATAGGACGCCTTATGAAATATGGCACGGGAAAGCTCCCAAGTTGTCCTACTTAAGGGTTTGAGGTTGTGAGGCACTTGTGAAATGAGACACGCCTGAAAAACTTGATTCTAGATCCATTAAGTGTATCTTTGTAGGTTACCGTAAGGAACCGATGGGTTACTACTTTTACTATCCACTTGAGAACAAGATCTTTGTTTCTCAAAACGCTGAGTTCTTTAAAAATAGTTTCATGGTACAAGAAGCGAGTGGGAGTCACAGACTTCTCAAAATGAGTGGGAGTGAAAAAGGACTTGAATTAATTCAAGAAGAAGATACACAACCTTCTGAAAAAACTAGCGAAATAAATACTAAGATCGCACCTACCGAGGTCGAGCCCCAGAATGTTGGAATTCCTATTCGTAGATCCGCAAGGATGTCTCAAGTACCAGATAGATATGGATACTATGTTGATATTGAGGAGTATGAATTAGGGGATCTTAATGAACCTCCTAATTATAAAGCTGCATTAGCAGATCCTGAATCTAACAAATGGCTTGAAGCTATGAATACGAACCTCCTAATAGATATGGATACTATGTTGATATTGAGGAGTATGAATTAGGGGATCTTAATGAACCTCCTAATTATAAAGCTGCATTAGCAGATCCTGAATCTAACAAATGGCTTGAAGCTATGAATACGAAAATGCAATCCATGAAAGATAACCAATTCTAGTGTTTGGTTGATCTTCCATCCAATGGTCAAACTGTTGGATGCAAATGGCTCTTCAAGAAGAAGACCGACATGGATGGCAATGTACACACCTTTAAAGCTAATTCTTTATTAAACATTTATATATAGAAACTAATACTAACTTACTACACACGCTTTTCTATGGTTAGGACTCTCATTGGAGAGGACCTATTATGAATGGATCTAATTGCTAGATGACTTCCCTCTTTATTTTATTAGAGGGGTTTAGGGTTTACCAAGAACAAGATAAAGATCAAAATAAATTTAGATACTATAAAATCAGCATTAAATACTATTTGACTAAGCTTCAATCAGTATTAATGTTGATCTTTTCTTTTAGCTGAGCATTAAATACTGTTTAACTAATCTTCAAATCAGCATTTATTGTTATTTTAGCATTTGTCTTGTAGGTACTCCTCAGTTTATATGTTTTGTTATAATCAACTCAAAGTATAATTCCCTAACAATCTTTTCCCCCCCCCCCCCCCTCCCACCCCCCCCCCCCCCCCCCCCCCCCTCCCCCCCCACCCCCCCCCCCCCCCCTCCACGTACATCTCAAAGCTAGTGGGAGTAATGTTGCGTTCCAAGTCTTGTATGTCGATGAAATATTACTCATGGGAAATAGCATCACAATGCTGCAAGAAGTAATATCTTGGCTTTGTAAGTGCTTTTTTATGAAAGACTTAGGAGAAGCAGCATACATCCTTGGAATCAAGATCATACGTGATAGATCTAAGCGTTGATTGCTCTTAGTCAGAGTGCTTATCTAGAGAAACTTCTAAAGAAATTTAGAATGGAAAACTCTAAGAAGGGGTATACTCCAATGATGGACTGACTATAGAAAGTAGAAAGGTGCTAAAACACCTACTGAGGTACAACGTATGTGGAAAGTTCCTTACGTTTCACCTATAGGTTCAATCATGTATGCGGTTAGATGCACTAGACCTGATATTGCCTTTGCGTAAAATTTATGTAGTTGTTTTCAGCAAAATCCTAGTGAGATTCACTAGACTGTTGTGAAAACTATTCTTAAGTATTTGAAGAATACTAAAGATATGGTTCTTGTGTATGGGGATAAACCTGAAGATGAGTTGAAAGTATCTTGTTATGCTGATGCAAGTTTTCAAACTAACAAGGACGATACAAAATCTTAGACAGGATATGTGTTCGTACTTAATGGTGAAGCCGTAGACTAGAAGAGTGCCAAACAAAGCACTACTGCTATGTTTTCTACAAAAGCTAAGTACATTGTTGCAGCTGAAGCATCAATGGAAGCATTATGGATGAGGAAATTTATTGATGGACTTGGAGATATCATGCCATCGAATAAAAAGCCTATGGACATGCTATGTGACAATGAGCCTGCATTAGCTATCGCCAATGATCTCGGAATCTTAAAGGGAGCCAACCATTTTCAAAGGAAATATCACTACGTTCGTGAAGTAATTCAAGAAGGTGAAATTTTCCTTCAGAAAGTTCACACAGATGACAACATAGCTGATCCGTTTACAAAACCAATGCCACTCAATAAGCACTTTGAGCATGCTATGGCGATTGAGATTGTTCCTGCTAGTAGTCTCATGTAAATCTTTGATGTATTAGTTAGTACTTGGATAATGGGATGTTAAACGATTGTTATTTTTGTTTTAAATGAATTAATATACGTGGTATCTTGTTTTCATTTCTATAATACTTGTGTCCTGTATTTGCATGTTTAAATCCGTGAATGACTTGTTGCATTCTAAAGCTATGTCCATTACCAGTTAATGATATGGGAATATTGTTAAGACAAGGTAAATGTGAGTGACTGGTTGTATTCCGGAGAATACGTAAAGATGATTCTGCCAGCTTCGCATGTTATTCAATAAGGTTGAATATTGGATACCCCACCGTGTGATAATCACTTTATGGATCGGCGTCATTGGGTGCATTGCACACATGGTGAAAGTTATGTTTATCATTAGACTTGAGAAACAAGCCGGTTTTGCATGTATGGATAGCATTTCTTGATAAGAAGCCTACCGCTAGTCTGTCAAAAGTTAGTTATAAGGGCTATTTTCAGAAGTGTTTTGAAGTACATGACAGACACTTGTAGTCAAAATATAATTTGTTCCTCCACGTGTTTGGGAGTAAGATACTTACTGGGCCCCTCATTGGCTTGATAAGATATTTGCATGGTCGTGCCCAACATGTAGTTAAGATGATTCTTTTTACATTTGGTGATCTGAATCAGTACAGATGCGAGAAACAGAATCGTTAAAGTATGG
>BQNB010077888.1:0-30704 GCA_026074375.1 Tanacetum coccineum
CTAAACACATCAAAATTCGTCACCATTTCCTTCGAGACAATGTCCAAAAAGGACATATCTCCATCGAAAAAGTCTCGTCCGAAGATAATATCGATGACATCCTCACTGACAATGAGAAACTCAACCCTTTATATATAATAAATATATAAATATATAATAAGAATCAAAAATCTCAATGTAGAAAATCCGGAAGTATGATTCCCGGGTCGTTATCCCCAACGAGGAATGCAATGGAAAGTCGGTTGTCGATTTGATATTTGGTGCTTGAATGGAAAAAAAATTATGATTGGTTTTCTAAATCTATGAGAAAATTAAGGCAATTTAAACTAAAAACAATTAAGACACACAAATTTAAACTAAAAATGCAAACGGGGATCCTAAAAACGCGTCTAATTATCAACTAAGTCAAAATTAAACCCTAAATATTCAAACTTAGTTTCTAAACCTCTAAAATGACAAAAGAAAATTTTCTAAAAAGGAATTATGTTTTTTTTTTACTTTTTAATAATTTTTATGAATTAAAAACCTATTTAATCTATTTAAAATTCTAGAAAATAACAAGTTAACACCTAAAAATTTTAAAAAATGATTTTCTACTTTAGAAAAGTCTAAAATGTGATAAAAACTCAGAAAAATATTTTTCACTTCTTTTTATAATTAAAAACTAGTGGTGGTTGGTGTTTATGGTGTTAAAACGTTTGGTGAGTTGGTGGAGGTCCCGAGTTCGGGCCCTGCTCACTTGGGACTTCCTCTACTCCCAAATGTTTTTATTTTCCATTTTTTTACAACTTTTTTGTTAAGCTAAAAATAAGCAACTTTTGTAAAGATAAAATTTTTGAAACTTAAAAATAAGCTCAAAAATAAGCTAAATAGCTTGACAGAATGCTTAAAAACTTACAAAGGCAAAAATCCTAAACTGTTTGCTATTTTTAAAACACAATAAGCTACTACAAAGATAAATAAGCTAACACAGGCTATAAGCTAACCTAATAAGCAGAACTAAACCTAAATTAAGCAAAAAAAATAAGCCAAAAGCTCAGATAGGCGAATAAGCTTACTTCGTTAAAACTGTTAACCAAACAGCCCAATGGACTCTTTTCTAGCTTATTTTTAAGCTAGAAAAAGGATCCTTATGACTTAGAAACTTATAACCCCTTAAAGCTTATCCAAAAAGCTACAAGAATCATTAATCAAAAGTGAGTTTGAAACAAAATTGATCCATGAAATTTTCTTATGTAAAAGCAGGCTCACAAAGACACAACACTTAGAAAATTTTTCATTCCCTACAAAACCCTACTTTTAAGCTTAAAAATAAGCTAACAACCAGAACCTTATGACTTTAAAACTATGAAACAGATCAAGATTGGACCTCAATGAACTCATATTAACATTCAAAAAGTATTTTGAAATTAAGAATAAGCCAAAAAATAGAAATGAAAAAGCGGTTTTTCAAAATTTTGAACACTTAGCAATTTTTGACAAATTAGACAAAAAACAACACCACCAAATGCAGGTTTAACACTTATAAACTTCATTTTAACACTAAAAACAACACTTAGAGACTGGTTTCAAAGTCCTAATCCAAAAAAGGTATATAAAACTGATTTAACACCACAAGTTACGAACACTTGTAGACATAACCATAAAATTCAGTTTTAAACTTAAAAACTTCTTAAAAACAGATGAACACAACTCAAACAGGTTTGTTAAAGTTCGATGACTGACCCAAAAGGTTTGAAAACCTATTTTAACCCATTTTACTTCTTGACCCAAACACCCCTTAAAGTGACAGAATTTAAATTTTAACTTGATAAATGCTATTTTTTATGAACAAACCCTTAAGACCAGATTATAAACAACTTATAACAAACCAAATGAGCAACTTTTAACACTTAAATTAGCACCAATGATAAGCTAACACATTATGCTACTTAATAAGCTATTTTAGACAGATTTTAAGAAAACTAAAACAAATGATTTCTAAGCTATAAGCAGGCATACACAAGCATTCAATAACATAAATAAGCAACAATAAGAAACAAAAAACATTAAATAAGCATAAATAAGCAGTTGAATAGTAAATAAGCTAAAAATGGAAATTTGGAACTTACAAAAGCCCTTGCTCAAAACAGGGCAAACATGCTTATAAATAAGCTAATCTACAAGCTCTAGCTTGTCAAAAGACAAGCTAGTGACAGCAATAAGCCCTTCCCTTTTTGGCTTATCTTCCATTTGAGATTTTTGAGTGATTTTTGGTAAAATAAGCTTAAACCTTACAAACTATGAAATAGTTTGTAAGACTTAAGTAAACAGCTTAAGAATTATATAAAAAGAGCTCTTGTGAGCTTATAAAACAGTTTTAAAACATAAAACACTTTAACTTAAAAACATGATAAAACATAAAAACTTCAATTTTTTCATTAAACATAAAATTAGTACAAGGCTTTTAAGAAAACAATACAATAAGCTAAAAAGACTTAAAATATAAGCTGAAAGTTAAACTAGGTAAAAGCTAACTCAGTGCCTAAGGGCTTACAATGAGTCATATTTATATAAAAGCTAAGAAGGTTCTAGGTCCTCTTTGATGTGTGCTTTCTTCGTGAGAGGGGCTGAGGGTGTACTTGTTGTGTGAGAGCTTCAAGTCTTTCATCTTGGCCATCCAATATGAGTGGTGCCCAAGCCCTTTGATCTTGACCCTTTAAACTTTATCTTCTTTCTTAGTCGAATAGGGTGCTTGAGGATTGCCAAGGTGGATTTGGCCATTTGTGGAGTGGGTTAAGGTGGATAATGATGTTTTATTGTGGAGTGAGGGGCTTTTGTTTGTATGTTGCAGGGGATAGACACACAAATTGTGTGTGGGAGATATACAATACTGGCGCCCTTTTTGAAAGTTTTTTGAAGTTGGCAAGATTGGCCCCACATTGTGTATTGTTTGATTACATGGTTAGTCCTTTGGGACTAACGACAGTTAGTATGAAAGGGTTACAAAGGCTAACGCCAGTTAAGTGGGATTGGGTTTTGGTTTTGGGCTTAGGACTTGGGCCGAGTTATAAAAAGAGTGTTTGGGTTATTTATAAGTCTTTAAGGCTTATTAAGTCTTCATAATGTTTAAATGGGTTGACCCGGCCCATTAGATAGGTACGGGTTGGCCCATTTAACATTTTTTCGATATCGGCTCCGCCTTTGACTTTGACTTTGTCGGGGTTGACTTTGACTTTTTAACTTTTGGCTTTGATTTGACTTTTCTTTCACGCTCTTTCCGTTCTCGTGCTTGGTTTTGTCGTTTTGGCTTCGTTTTTGTCCTTTTCTTAGATATCCGTTATCTGCACAATACAAATGCAAAACATACAAATACAATGTATTTTTGGTACGTTTTTGGTCATTTAAGTCCGGTTTTAATAGAAAATGGTATGTGTAATTAAGCACATACCAACGACACCATCAAGTTTTTGGCGCCGTTGCCGAGGAGTGAAAATTAATCTTGATTTTTATTAGATATTTTGGTTTTTAACATTAGATTAGATCTTACCCTTAGGATTAGTGTAATTTAGATTAGTGTATATTCTGAATATTCTGTATGTTTGCTTGTATATTTGTGTGTTTAATTGTTTGCGTGTAATTTAATTGTTTTCTAATACACTGTTCTGGTCGATAACCCGATACGGCGTAACCACTTCCATTGGATACGACGTATCCAATTTTCTTATCCAATATAGTGTATTCGTTTAAAAGATTAATACGGCATATTCCGATCCACTGCATACGGCATATTGACATTCTGACATAGTAACATATCTGTTTTTTCGCATTCAACTTCTGTATATTTGTGTTTTCTTTCTCTTGAGCCCATCTTACTGATTGTTTATCCCTTGTTTCAGATAGTGCATGACAAGAAGTTCGACTAAGGAACTATTTACGCCTTTTAAGGATCCGGAACGATTATTTTGATCATCTAGGAAGCACTTCAAAACACTAAGTCTTGACGAATCGAGATCGCCTAATTTCGATCTATTTTCTCACCAAGAAGAATATTCGGAGGAAGAAGTTATGGAAATAATGGCAGAAACTATGGAACAATACATGAGAAAAACTCGAGCTGACTATGGATCGGGAGTCGCTAGGCCTAAGATCGAGGATAAGGATAATTTTGAACTAAAAGGCCAATTTCTCAAGGAACTACGTACCAACACTTTTAGCAGTTCGGATCATGAAATGCGAACGAACACATTGAGAAAGTTCTTGAGATCGTGGATTTATTCCACATCCCTAATATAACTATAGACCAAGTGATGCTTAGAGCCTTCCTTATGTCCTTAACTGGAACCGCAAGTCGTTGGCTAAGAAACAAATTGTCTGGTTCGATTATAACTTGGGAAGATCTAAAGACAAAGTTTCTAAGCAAATATTGCCCACCTGCTCGTACTGCAAAGAAAATGGAGGAGATTAACAACTTTCAGTAAGAACCTGATGAAAACCTCTATCAAGCTTGGGAGCGATTTAAAGAACTCTTGATGAAGTGTCCTCAACACTATTTAACAGAGATGTAGGAGGTAGTCTTGTTCTATAATAGATTGGATGTTCCAACTAGACAAATTCTTGATTCAAGAGGTGTCATACCATCAAAGACTGTTGCTGATGTAAAAGTAGCCATCCAATAAATGGCTGAATATTCTCAAAAATGGCACAATGGAACATCTAGGACCAGAAGTACTGAAACTTCTGATGGATTAGCAGCCATACAAGCACAACTCAACAATCTTGGAAGAGAAATCAAAAAAGTAAATAAAAAAGTTTATGCTGCTCAAGTAGGATGTGAACAATGTAAAGGTCCCTACTACACCAAAGATTGCCCACTCAAGGAAGAAGGGAAAACCCTCAAAGAAGCTTACTATACTCAACTTGGTGTACCTTTTCAAGGAGAGGGATGTATAGCAACTGCTCCGAGATTTTACCAAAGGAACATTGCAAACCCTTCGTACCAAGAACGAAGGCAATCTATGGAAGATACCCTGAGCAAATTTATGGGGGAATCAGCAAAAAGACATGAGGAGAACTCCAATTTGATTAAAGAGATCCGAGCTTCAACGAATGCTGCCATAAGGAACCAAGGATCATCAATTAAAACTTTGGAGATCCAAATCAGGCAAATGAGCAAGGTCCTACAGGAAAGAGGATTTGGAAGTTTACCGAGCTCTACTGAAACTAACCCGATAGACCATGTCAAGGCGATCTCAACTATTGTTGAAGTTGATGCAAGCTCGATATGTCATATTGGATCACACCAATATGTCGTATCCATTGGACAGATTAGTACACTGATGTATGAGACAAACAAACGACAATCCCATTTCCAAGTCGTTTGAATAATTGCTACTGTGAAGATAAGAAGGGATCATATGGACCGCAATTTTTGGAAGCTTACTCATATGGAGCTTTACATATCGGTAAATCCATACCCCGAAAGTAGAAAGACCCAGGGAGTTTCACTTTACCTTGCTATATTAATAATATTTGCTTTGATAATGCCCTTGCTGACTTAGGAGCTAGCGTAAGCGTCATGCCTCCCTTGACCTACCTTAACTTAGGTTTAGGCGAATTAGCTCACACTAAGTTAACAGTTAAATTAGCAGATAAGACTGTGAAATATCCAAAAGGAATTGCGCTTGCTAGTAGGTATTGGTAAATTTGTTTTCCCTATAGACTTTATAATTCTTGATATGCCTGAGGATATCAAAGTGCCCTTGATCCTCGGAATACCATATTTGTCTACCGCCCATGCTAAGATTGATGTTTTTAAAAGGAAGATTACTTTGAGGGTTGGGGAAGAGAAAATAATCTTCAAAAGTGTTAAACCTGCTAGTAGTCTAATTAAGAGGGTCTACATGCTAAGCTTAAGAGAAAGAATGGAACTTGATTTAGAAGTTAGGCTAATGGGATAGACTATGGTGTTGAATAGATCATTGGACCCTTTCTTTAAGGATTACATAGAACTAAACAATCTAAATGTACCATTAGAACTTAGGAGAGATCAAGTTGATGATTTAATGCCCACCATTGAGGAAGGTGAGGTAGTTGAGGAATTTAGAGCTAAGAATGATGTTAGAATGGTTAGCAAAAATTTTAGATATCCTAGTAATTGCGACCATGATAAGAAGATCCATATTGATTATGCCCATAACTTGAAGTTTTCTTGCATGATAGGTTTTGAATTTTTACACGCTAATTTTTCCCTATCTTGTACATAAATGTGATGTCCAAAAAGTTTTATGATTCTATAAGGAAGGACAAATTAGAATACAAAGGAAACAATGTAGTTGGAGGCTTAATGAACATACCTATCTTTGTTGGAACTTTTTCTATCTTAGCAGATTTTGCAATTTTAGAAGATATGGATGCTTATCGTGATAAAGGAATGGGCGATGTTATTTTTGGCGAACTGTTTTTTAGAGAAGTTGGAATTTATGCAAAATGGTTTGAAGGAATGATTACCATTTACAATGGTAATGAAAAGGTTACTTTCCAAATGGTGCGGTCACATCCGAGGTTTAAACACCACGCTAATAAACAATGCGACAAGATCTCGCCATTACTAAAGGTGAGTAAGGAAGATATGATGAATGGAATCTCGCACTCATACCAAAAGCTCAAGAGTTTCTACAAGGGGGTATTGAACTTAGGACGCGAATATGTCCGAGATGCGAAGATGGAAGAATGGCTCACATGCAGGCACATAAGCGTGCATGAGACCGAGTGAGAAAAGTTGGAAGGAAAAATTCTAACTTAAAGACTTTGTTGTAAACAAAAGTGCTTCCCGGGAGACAACCCGAATTGTTATTTATTTTTATCGAGTATGTCTTTCCAGACATCAATACGGCATATCCGCTCCATACCATATGACATATTGAATGTCTGGACGTTTTCAGTCCTTTATTTTTATGCACTTTAAACATAATTGTCAGTTCTGTCAATACGTCGTATTCATGCACATGATACGGCATATTCAACAGACTGACCTGTATTTAGATACTTTTTACAGGTTTCTTAAAATGGCGTATTCCAGTTTATGGATACGGCGTATTGGTCTCCTGTACAGTTTATTTAGCTTATATAAATTAACCGTAGATACCCGAGATAGGATTTTGCATGTTTTTCCTATATTTTGCACAGGACCTCGCAGCAAAGAAATCGACGAAGTTGGTGAAGTGTCTACAATCTGGAAATCTAGAAGTGTTGGAGTCTTGAAACTTCAAGACGGCTGTTCAACACACATTCTTGCTCATAAATCAACATGGAGAATCTACCGAGCAAAATATCAGGAGAATTTCTCATTCTAATTCTTTTAATTTCCTGTTTTTAAATTTTTATCCATACAACGAGGACGTTGTATAATTCAAGTGGGTGGATGGGAATTAGAATGCATACTTGTCTTATTTTTCACATTAAAATGCTTAAATTATGCTCAATTTTTTTTCAAGCATACTTTTGTGAAATTACTTGATACATAACCCGCATATAATAACCCTTATTAGATATTCTGAGGATTTAACCTTATCCGTTTCAAAATGTTTACCTAAATTTTAAAAAATATGAGTGTGCTGGTGATGTTGTAGACTATAGAACTTGACTTGGTATATCTATTCGAGACCACAATAATGAGTACTATGGATTTAAATGGAGCAACTTGTTTAAATTGGTAAATTTTTAGGATTACACTCAAAAAGCCTTTATATGTTGTTTTATTAACTAACTACACTGGTTAGTTAAATCCCCATATAAACCCTTTGTTTACTCTCACTATAAGAGTAAGATACCCCTAGAAAAACCAATAGAGCCAATCCTTTAGGAATTACACCAACTGTTTATTTCATTACACCTTTACACCTTAGCCTACCCTGTTAGATTAAGTCCATTTATCAGTTGCTAGTTGCTTAAAGTGTAAAATATGTATTTCCCGAGTCTTGTGTTAATTTTCTATCTTTGGTACGGTTGGAAAGAAATTTGCACATTGCAAATGGGAATGTATAAAGTAGTCAAAACTCATGTATTTTTACTACCAACACAATTATTGGTACGTCCGAAGAATGAAGGAATTATTCGGAGTTATTATGATCGTGAAGATGGTGAAATTACACCGAGTTTCGTAGTATTGTATAGTGTTAAAAAATTGAAAAAATTAGAAAATCGCAACAAAAAAGAGAAGGAAAGTTAGGAGATAATCGTTTCGCAAAAGCTTAGACTGAAGGAATTATATGAAGGATCGATTATTCATTGACACGTCTATAAGTCAACGATGTAGAGTATTGTATAAAGTGGTAGATATCGCCACTTGCCTTGTAAAGTATGTAATGTATGGGATTATTTGGAAGTTGACCGTTACGGGAACGCCAACTCTGGTTGTTGTTTTTTATCAATGATCAAGACGTTTGTAAATAGTTGTGTCTTTATCATGGTAAACGGTCAAGAAAAAGTGTCTAGCAACTTGTATCTTAAACTTAGTCTATTTGTTTCTTAATTTGTATTTAACAACAATTTAATTCCCTTTCCTAATCATTAACCATGGGTTTTACGCGAATAAGGATGTGATCGAGCATGCATGTTTATTCCGTCGTTACGGCCATGTATGCATGTCTTAGCTGCCTTGTTGGTTTATTACTATTGGTGAAATATTAGCTAGACCGCTCTTCTATATTATCTGTTTTTTGTGTGTTTATTGTGTCTTATGTAGATCTAAGTCACCAACAAACCCTATGCCAGTTTACTCCGGTTGAAAACCCCCTTTTTCCGTTAGATTTAGGATTACATCGTTTAGCATTGGTTTAACATAGAATAGAGTTAACATAGTTTAAATTAGCTTAGTTTAGTTAACCAAAATATTAATGAAATAAAAGATTAGTTCTTGCTCTTAATGATCGACACCCTACTTACCATGAAACTCCATCTAACCGGGTACACTGCCTGTTAAAGTGTTGTTTTAGGTAAAGTCGGCAAAATATAAATTTAAAACTTTAATACTCTTAAATAACACCTACACGAAGACACATCAAGTTTTTGGCACCGCTGTCGGGGATGTTGAAATTTTAATCTTGAATTTTATTTGATATTTAAGTTTTTAACATTAGATTAGATCTAACCCTTAGGATTAGTGTAATTTAGATTAATTAGTGTAATTTAGATCAATTAGTGTAATTTAGATTAGTATAAAATTTTGTAAAATTCTGTATATTTGTGTATTTGCTTGTATTTTTGTTTATTTGTTTATGTGTATTTTAAATTGTTTTCTATACACTGTTCTGGTCGATAACCTGATATTGCACATCCACTTCTATTGAATACGGCGTATCCAACTTTCTAAACCAATACAGCGTATTCATTCAATAGATTAATACGGCGTATTCAGAACAATTGAATACGACATATCGATCGTCTAATACAGTAATAAAAGCTGATTTTTTGTATTTGATTTTCGTGCTTGATTTTCTGTATTACTGTTCTTCCAAGAAAATCATACTGATATTTTTACCCTTGTCACAGATCATACTAATCGGTAGGTGAAAAGATTGAATAAGTAATGGCAGATATTCAGACGAATACAACTATGAAAGAATTCACGACTAATGACAAGGCATATTATTATTCAGGGATTGCAAGTATTATGGTTAATGGTAAAAGGGCTTATGAACTAAAAGGTAAATTCCTTGATGATTTGCACGATAATGCCTTCAGTGAGACTAATGGAGAAGACGCTAGTGGTGGAGCATATCGAATACTTCCATAAAATTGTTTGACTCCCATTATCTTGCCGAATAGTGTATTATGTGCGGACTGAGGCTTTTTGTTTTCTGGATTTATTTAGTAGAAAAGCAGGAAATGGTTTGATGAATTTTAAAAGTTCAATTACTAGTTGGTGAGATTTGGACTGAAATTTTTTTTTAGAAAATATTTCCCGCCTTCTTTCAGTTACAGGTCGATTACGTCATAACGTAGTTAAGGGATCCAACAAATTAACGTCACGATAAAATGGCTGGCCTCGATAAGTCGCTATACGATCTATGAGTATGGATCCATTCCAAGAAAGTTTTATGGGATTTTGGATTAAGAACAAATGGTCAAGAAGGATGTTGATGATGAGGAATTTTCTGCTGTTGAGGATAGCTAATAACTGTGATGACAAGAAACGATGAAATTTTTAGAATTGGAACAAACTGTTTGACTACGAAACACGGTTTGGTGCACAAAATTCAAGGGAGTTCAATTTCCTTCTTAAGTGGATCGGGGTTATTTAATCTTGATATTAAAGAACTAGAGTTACTAAGATTATGAGAACGAATTGAATAATTAACTTTAAGAGCCATGGTCCGAGGATGGAGTACCATATGATATGTGTGATCATATTTACAAACCTTTCCGTTTTAAAAATGGGAAAGCTAAATGGCCCACTTGAAATTCAAACGAAGATGGATTATGTAACGGAGGAGAGTTCTACCCTGGGAAATGGTTCGGATGGTCTGAATGACCATATTTTCATGACTATGAATGGTACGATGAGTTAGCAGACATGAATTTGAAAGAAGAAGCCCTTAAGCAAAAAGCTATTTATGAAACATCATGGGGTGATGAAAGCCAAAGTGTAATGAATCTTTGCGCATGGTTAAAGAAGTCTTTTGGAAATATCCACGAACTAGATTATGAACTATTGATTAAAACTTGAAGTATTATTGGTGGAACAGTAATGCATCATTGAACGCTCTCATTTTCTAATTAGAGGAATCACATACAAGGACCATACGCAAACTACTATAGAAACTTTTTGGAAAAAGAAGAACATAAGAATAATGATAAACATAGATTATTCGATGATCAAAAGCGACCGGTTTGCAATATAAGAAGATTTGATATGATCAAGTATTCATTCAGTGAAGACAAGGAGTATGTTGCTATAAAAGAATGTGAATACAATGATTGACGAACACAAATAAAGATGCATGCCGCACGTACCAAGAGATCTTTCGTAGAATGGACGAAGGATGGATGGTGACATGCGCTGAGTGACAGAGCTAAGGGAAAAAAGTCCAACTTTAAAGATATGCCAAAAGAAAAGTGCTTCCCGAGAAGAAACCAAGATTGTTTTTTATTTTTATCGAGTCGTCTTTCCCAGACGTCAATAGAGCGTATCCTCTCTATACCATATGGGTTATGAATGTCTGACGTTATCAGTTATAGCTATTGTTCAATCTTAGAGGTCAGAGATCGAAATCAAACGTATGATAATTGACTCTTTTGATTAATTGTGGAGTCACTTTTATGTGGTCATACTATTTTTAGCATTTAAAGCTTGATTTACTAGGAACCCTAGTTATACGAACGCACCTTTTACCTAACGATCCTAGTTAACGGTCCTAACTACCAACGATACGCTCAAATAACATTATAACAATGAAAAAACACATGGGAAAACATAATTTAACAAAATCATAAACTATCTCAAAAGTTACATTTTATGACACTTTACATATTTACCGAATGTACACAATTTATGCAATTTAACTTGCACCATTTAAACAATACATACACTATAGTTTTAAAACAAAAGCCATAACCCCTCCTAATGCCCATAAATCATCATAGACACCCAAGACCACCTCATTCTTCCTTTCTTACAAACCATGTAACACTTGTATCTTCACTCAACACTTGTCACTCTCTTTTTGCTACCACTCTTACACCTAGCACTCACTCCACATCTCTCTAATTCAAACAAACTCATCACATGCAATATTATCTCTAGAAACTCAGCTCCCATCTCCTTTTTCTCTCTCATTTTGGATGCCAACCTCAACAACAACTTCAACAAATCAAGATTTAAACAAAACAATAAGTATTGGTTAGCAATTACTTATGGTAAAGGAATTTTGATCAAGAGATACTAGAAGGACACCACCAAGAACATCAATAACCTCAGTCCCTAACATTATATCACCTTTCCATATAAGTTTTAAAGGTAATCATTAATGCGGTCGTCGTAGGACTTCAACAAGAAGTTTTACAACCCCCTAGGCAGAGTACCTAACCGTTGTAGTAGTAGTATAGGTAAGACTCGGGGGTTGTTATCGTTCTCTAGGGGAATAGGTTGGGAAGGCTTGATCACAATCTAACAAAATTCTAGGGGTTGAGAGAAGATTATTTTTACATTTTTATATTGTATAGAAAGCAGGTAAATCTATGGTTTGAGAGGTTGGTTTAATAAACTATTAACTAAACTAATTAATAAACTAATCTACTGGTGATAACTTTATGATAATTAAATGTATTTACCTAATCATGCATTACTTATCATATTGTTTCTCCTAATCCTGTTGCCTTGTCACACTTGTGATGTAATGTGTAAGTATTTCCTAAGTTATGAACGAATTACACGAATCCGTCGTCTATTTAATATTCCGTTACGGAAAAGCACAAATAAGGTAGTATGAAGACTATTACAAGGCCCCTAAGATTATATTAAATGCGTGTGAAATACCTTAAGAGTGATCAACCATATAAGGGGCAATGTAGTATGAAGACTATTACCATATGATATCCTTTCTATTCACTCGCGTTAGCCTAGATGTGTCAACAGCGATACAGACAAAAGTTGGTTTTCTAAGGCCTAACGCGCACATTCATCAACAAGAAGCAACAGTAAAAGGATCTATAATCTAACTTTTATGCAATCATAAGCAAATACAAAGGAGGGTTTAGCCTCGCATGTTATAAAGGAAGTAAGAAGATAACTCAATTACACAACACATAGACATATTAAATGATTAATGATAAATAACCTTACTTGAACTAAAACATGGATCCAAGGTAGTACAATAGGGTTTTGAGGCCCTATAAACGACCTATGAAGCTGCTACAAGGACTAGGGTTCGTCTCCCTAAGTTATATAAAGTTATCCCAAAAGTTACTGATATGTGTGAAAACACATATCCGTTTTATATCAAAAATGGCTCTAAAAAGATAAAATTGTGCTTTAAATGCATGTATATTGCTTGTTTTGTCTTTGTGATTGTGTAGGTACGGATATAGCAAAAAATCATAAGAAAATGGTCAAAACCGGACAAACACGGACACGGGAAAGGAAAGAGAATACAAGAGCCGGGAGAATGCTATCGAAGGTCAACCAAAGTCAACCCTTGGTCAATATTAGTCAACTACAAGAAGACAAAATTCCCAAAATAGCCCTTGAATTAAACCAAATTGCAAAAATGGTCCCCTAAACCCTAACGGTGTTAACTCTTTAATGTATAAAGAGTTAACACCCGTTAACCCTTATAACAACACCAAATGAACCAGCCCAATCCCTTAAATAATACCACTTGGGCCCAAGTCAAACCCATCATACCCGAGTCAAACACCCACCCCTTTTATAAAAAGTAAAAGAGCGGGAAAAGTGGTTTTCACTGTTTATCTTCTTCCTTAGTTTTTACCTCACGTCACAATCAAAGGGTAAAATCAAATTGAGGACGTGGCCATGAAATTCAAGTGATAAGTGACAAGCTGGCACAAAGAAACGTCATTGAGGAGCTCTTATTGGTGGAAACCCACATGACTCGATGATAAGTGTTAAATACACATATCCTTTTATACCTAAAATGACCCAAATAAGCCCAAAACAGACCAAAAATGGTAACAATATGCTTGTATTTGTGTTTTATGTGTGCAGGAACGGATATATCAAAAATCACAAAAAAACCGTCAAAAACGGGCAAGCACGGACACGAGAACGGAAGAGTGTACAAAAGCCGGAAGCCAAAGCCAGAAAAAGTCAAACCTCCAGTCATTCTTGGTCAACAAAAGTCAACAAAAACCAAAATGTTTCAAAATAGTCCTTCAAGTTTCAAAAGTTGCAAAAATAGCCCCTTAAACCCTAAATGGGCCTCACCCGGATCTAAAAGCCCAAGCCCTTAGCCCAATAGCCCTTTCAAAAAACCACAGGGACCAATCTTGCTATTTCTCAAAATCCTTTTATACTAGAACTATGGATAAACAAAGACAAGGGCCATTTATGCAATTTCCCTAAAGTTTAAATATTTTAACCCGTGTTTCAGTTATAAAAGGCGCGAAGAACAATTTACTGTTCATCGTCACTTCCATTTCACCATCCAGGGTAAATCATAGGGCAAACGCAAATTGATGGGCAAATCAGAGTATTCAAGGGCTCTCTTATACAATAGCAAGGTCAAAACAGTCTTATCAAAGCTCTCATTGGCTCAAGCAAGGATCATGTACAAGAGGGAAAGCACAAGTGAAGCTCAATTTTTACACTAAATGCTCTCACACAACTAGCACAAGCTGTCACATCAAAGAATGACAGCTTGGCAATCCGTGTGAGTGTGCATTTGATCCAACGGCTCAAAACTTAGCCCCAATGATCAGTTGATCTAATGGTGGATGTTGAGAGGAGCGGGCAGAGTCTCAAAGGCCTAGAAGCTTCACTGTGGGCTATAAAAAGGCCACACCATCACACACACAAAATGTTTTTTTCCTTTTCTAGTTTTAGCCTAGTGTAGTTTTTAAAGCTTAATGTAATTTTGATTTAAAATCAGTTGTAATTTCTTTTTAAGTAATGTAATTCAGTTCTTTTTAATAAAATTTAGTTTAAATTTGTCATAAACTTTCATTGCTTTCAACTCATAAGCTCTCTCAATAAGCCTATCTGTCTCAATTAGCTAATAAGCTCATAATAAGCTCTTTCAGTCTATAAGCTGAAATGGAGCTTATTTAATTCAGTATTAATCATATCTAAACCTTTAATCATCTTAACATATACTTGTGGATTGTTGAAGCTTTTTGGGAAGTTTGACCAATTATGGAAAGGTCAAAGAAGGACTTAACTCCTAGCTTATTTATAAGCTAGGAGAGCTTGCAGCTGTTTTTTATTAAGTCCTCTTGTTTAGCTAGAGGAGAAAGTAAGTTTCATTTTTAAATTCCTTGTTCATTTTCAATTATAGCTGTAAATATTTCTATTATGCTTGCTTATTGCTTAATTGATGATTCAGTTTGCTTACTAGTGCTTAATAATCCTTAATCTAGCTTATTAAGTATGTTTGTTCATTTTTTTTAAGCTTAATCATCTTAGATCATAGTTTTCTATATAATTTGTCATTAAACCATAAAAAACCAAAAATAGTAGTATAACTTGTGGATTTTAAGTTTTAGCTAGAATCAGTTGTTAATTCATGTTTATTATGCTTATTGTTAACTATTAAATATCTGGTAATGATAAATTGTTCAATAGATTTCATTTCATAAGCTTTTTCAAAAACTGTCTAGTGTATAAAGGAGTGTTTGGCATAACTCACTTTGACCTCAAATAGTCAAAGTGAGTCTTGGTTTTTACTTAAGTCAGCTGTTAATTCATTAGAGATTAGTTAAAAATGAGTTTTCAAAAGTTAGATGTGAGATTTGATCAAATGAGGAGTTAAAATTTGTGTTTTAGCACCAGGGTACTTAATAGTTTGAGTTTTATAGCTTGATATTGATCTTAGCTCTTTGAGCTTTTGTTAGTGTTTGCATTGTGTTTGTATACACTCACTAAGAGTGTCTAAGTGCAGGTTTACCCTTAAGGTAACCTGCACTACTTGGTTTGTGTTTATGCAAATTGCATCAGCAGGAACTAATCAGTTCCTACTGTCCCTCTTTTGAATAAATTTTAAGTTAGCAATCTTAGGTTTTAGCTTTTAAGGTTATAGTAGTTTATAGTATAGACATAGCTTTATATAGATTAGGGCTTAACTTTCATTTTCTAGCTTAAATTCCTAGGTAAATTTTAGCTTAAAAGTTACTAAAAAGTCAAAAAGCCCAAAAACAGTTCTTAGTTTAAGTAGCTTTCTAAGTTTTAATTTCTACTGATACTTAATTTTTATGATTTGGTTACTTAGCATTGATATAGGTATAGTAGTTTCACAAAAGCTGAGTGAGTAGTATTGCTTATTGAGCATATAGAATGTTTAAGCTTATTATCTAGTACTCCTGATGTTTGTCACTCTCATTTTGAATATTTCAGTTGGTTAAAGGATGTCGTCTTAGGTCAATTAGCTTTTAATTATAGGATAAACACATCAATAAGCATTCTAGAACTTCTTTTGCTTTCATATTGAGTCTTAAATTGTGCTTTTTTTTTTTATCAATCTTTTATGTTGAATCCAGGGGAAACCCCCACTATTCATGTAAACAGCTTTACTTGAATAGCTCTTTTTGAGTTTTACTATTTGTGTTTAAAACTTAGTGTTTTTAGTATAAGTTTTTCGTCTCCAACTTGGTCTTAATCTTTGCTTTTAGAAGTTTAACCTTAATAGCTCTTTGAATTTATCATTTTTTTTAAGCTGTAATAGGGTCTGTGGGTGTTATAGGGTTTGAGCCAGAAGGTGGGTTTGGTTCTGTAGCTTGGGGTTTGTGTTATCTAAGTTCAATCCACCACGGGGGTGGCATGGGGGGGAACTTGGTGAGGAAGGGTGGACGGGGTGTGGAGGCCAAGGTGGGTTGGTGGGATGGGGCAGGGGGGGTTGGGGATTGGGGATTTTTTGAGTGGGGGGTTGGGGGTTAGGCTGGGGTTGGTGTATTGGGGTTTGGTTTTTTTGGTTTTTGGTGGGAGGGGTGGTGGCGGTGTTTTGGGAGATGAGGGGGAGGCGGGGGGGGGGAGTTCAGGGGGTGATGTTTTTTTTGGGATGCGCGTTTGGCGTGGTGAGGGTGGGGCCGTTTGGGGGTTGAGTCGGTTGGTGGGTTTGGGGTTTTTTGAGATGTGAGGTTTTGAGTTTTTGAACAATAGGATGTGGAGTGGAGGTGGGCTTAATTTTCTTTTTACTTATCCTTTACCTACGGAAAAAATATATTTCTAATTAATTGATATTTTTATTTAGATTTTATTTAGTTTAAAATAGTTTATTAAATTTCATCTAATAAAACTTAAATATAAAATTAAAAAAAATGTTTTTCTTTTTCCTAAAATTTTCTTTTTGTCCTATCTTAGTTTTAGAAATTTGTAGTTTAATTTTTCAGGAGTTAAATTTAGTTTACTTGCTTAATTTTGTCGCGTTTTATTTATCCCGGTGTTCTAATTGTTTTTGTGCTTTGTAGAATTGTCTCCCTCCCCCCTCCCCCCCCTCCCCTCCCCCCCTCCCCCACTTGTGTTTAATGTGCTTTTAATTAATTGTTATAGGAAAACCAAATCAATCTTCGTACCCATTCAATCAGTATCAATATCAGCGAGGTTTCATTTTCTCAAATTCGTTGTGAAAAACGACCGGGAAGGAAATCATACTTTCCGGTAAACATACGTATATTATTTTATATTATTATATATATATTTAAAGAGATGTGAATTTCCTTACGGCGATTTTCTTAATTGCTCTTGTTGACATACCTATATATTAGTATTTTATTATTCTATGGTATCAAAATTTTTGCGCACGCTTGCCGGGATTGAGTTAACGAATCTCTCGTTTTGTGTTTGTTGATTTGGTTTGAAGATCCTTTCGTCCTCGAAAGTTTCATTTTTGTTAAATATTTCAAAAATCCAAAAAATAAAAAAAAGTAAAAAAAAATATTTTTTCTTTTTCTTTTTAGTATAATTATCATAAAAACATAAAAAAATCAAAAAGAAAAAAAATTCCTTAAAAAAATAAATAAAATAAACAAAGTTGGTAAACGAACACCAACATATAATACCTTCAATTGAGGTATTATCATAAATAAGTTCCGGTGAACTTGAAAAGTTCCCAAATCGAATAAAAGATTTAAAAACTTTCCATTTGTGTAACTTACGAAGTACGGCTCACCTTAAGAAGAAATTTTTAAGAGCTACCGTGAAGTAAGTTGATTATTTGGTTTAAGTTGTCTCTCGTTTTATCCATAAATAAAATATGTTGTTTAAAAAAATCGAAAAACCAAAAATAATCTTCTTTTTTAATTCTTTTCCTTAACCCTCTAAATTGTTTAATTCTTATGGCGTCTCATAGTTCAAAATCTTTTTTTTTTTTCCTTTCACGCTATCAATGATGATGCTCGGACTTTGTGGAAGTTTGTTACATAGAGATTGTTTGTCTCAATAGGAGTTTTTGTAAGACAAGATTCTTGTTCCCGTACCCGACTCTTCTCCGTGTTGTGCAAAATGTGGAACCCCGGTTGATGGTCCGTATTGTCGTGGATGTGCTCTTTTACGAAAGGAATTTGAAGAAGATTTACTTAAATATTGTGTTGAAAATGGAATTTTCCAAGACTCTCAATATACTTTTGAATCATTCCGATGAAATTACAACGTTGTTAATGCCCGTCGAAGGCCATATCGTGTCAATTTCAAGTCCAACGGTTGAAAGACTTCGCAAGGTCCTCCACAGCTTGACCAAAATTGTTGTTACGAGTGCGTGATTTCATGTAGATGAATTTTCTGTCGACAATGCATTTGTAAATCTTGTGGTAAAGGTGCTCATTTCGGTTATAATTGTCCACCAAAAGATCCGATCATTTCTAAACAAGAGCCGTGTACTCAAACCATAAATAAAATTCCACAAACTCTCCCAAGTTTAGATTCGTTATGCTTTTCATTACCTCATGTTTCAAAGCCTAACCTTGTTGATGATCCTCCTAACGTTTTCAACCTACCTCCCCAAACTTTGCCAATTGTTCATCCGACATGCAATTATGAAAATGGGAATTCATTCATTTTTAATTCCAAACCTCATTCTTTCTAATGATTTTCAATGTGTTTTCATCACCCTCCACAACTCCGAGTTGAGACTTACTTGTTTCGTGTCGTTTCTGGCGGAATTATGATCATTTATGGTTACGATTGTTCACCACAGTTCCCACTTGTCTATAAGCCGGAACCGTATTACAATCAAAACTTTAATGATAATTATTTTCCACAAAATTCTCAAGAGTTTATGACTTCAACAAAAATCTTTGTTTTTTCTTGTGCAATTGCAGGGGTCCTCATGTTGCTTTTCAATGTCCAACCAATGTATGAAGATTTTTATAATGAGCAAAATTCTTGCTATTATCCTAATTCTTCTGGTTTTGACCACCCACAACCCCCGCAGGACTCCGTCGATTGTCAAGAAGCCCTTGATAAAATTCTTGAAGAGCTTGAAGAATTAAAACGAGATCAAAGAATGTTAAAGATATTATAAAAGCAAATGCGGAAAAAACAAAAGGCTAAGAGATTATGAGTATCGAGGAAATGAGGATGTAGCAGGTGCGATTGGTTGATACAATATTAATGAAATCATGAATGAATTGGGTTTAATAAAAGATTTTTTGGTGAAGATTGATGAAGATGAATTATGAGAGAGTTTATGAGATTACAATTCATAAACTTAAGCAAGATTTTAATATATGGGGAAGCGAAGTTCGAAAAAAGGAGGAAGCTTATGAAGAAGAAAAGTATGCTGCTGCCCGTCGTTACATGCTTTCTATTCCTTTTGTCGACGAGGATGATTATATTCCTTTAGCAATCACACCCGACTTACCGATCGAAGAAACCTTTGAATTTTTAAAAAAAATTTTTCTTTTCTAAATATGGGGGACATGAGATCTCGTATACTAGTTCCGGCAAACGGATAATCGGACGAAGTAATAAAGTTTAGTATTGAGAACCTTGTCCCAATCCCAAGTGAGTTCGAGGGTATTTCTGACGATACGAGTGATGTGCTTAATTGTGATAATAATCATGTTAATATTGAGTCCGATCTTGTGGAATCTTTGATTAACCGTGATACTTCGATTGTTTATTCTTCTAAAATCGACCCTATTCTCGAGGAGTTCGCCGGAGAACTTGCTCATATTGCTCCAATTTCACCGGAAATTGTTGAAGCCAATTTTGATCCAAATGATGATACTTCGAGTGATGACGATTCTTTTGAGAACATCGAGTACGTGGATGCATCACCTTCCTATATCGAGTTCGTTAGCATCGAGGAGGTGAATGATGTCGAACAAGAAGAAAAAGAGTTTGATTTAGAAGATATTTTTCAAATCCAAGACGTTATTCTTCGAGAGAAATTATTAAACGTACATCGTCTTATTTCTAATATCGAATCTTTGAAAGTTAACCCTACTCCGGATCGTGTGCTCAAGTCTCCTTTTTCATTTCCTATCCCCGTCATGGATAGTGATGCATTCTTTGAGGAGTCCGATACTTCTCTTTCTCATTTGGATAATTCTTTACCCGAATTCGAGACTTCTAGCGATCATACGGAAGAGACGAGAAGTGGCAGTACCACTACTCATGCTAATTACTCTCTTCCCGAGTATGATTCATTTCTTTTTGAGATTGAGCCCGATCAGGGAAGGTTGACTAGTGTTGTTATTTCTGATAATTCAAATGATCTTCTTTTGGAAATTCCTGAGTTTGAATCATTTCATTTTGATCAGTCATTTCTTCGACCTCCTCCGGAACCACCGGATATTAAGAAATGTTTTGAACCCGAAGCGGGTATTTTGATGATCAAAGAGCTAAAGGGTGTTTCTAAATTTCATGATTTTATGACCGGTATTTTACCCACCCTTCCCACCCTTGTTTCAGATTTAACCTTCATTTCCTCATTTGTCTTCGTCGGGAGTGAAGACACCATTTTTGACCCCGGCATCATCATGTTTCTAGAGCCAGTGGCATTTTCAATGGCAGTTTCTTGTTCTAAGTATTGCTCTCCCTAAGGACGAATCAATTCAGGGATCGAGTTGAGCTTGTGACTCGGTAACCAAAACTTGCGCTTCGTGGGAGTCAACCCCAAGCTTATCATTTTCTTTTTTTTTCTATTTTCTAAACTAATGTTGTTGTGATGTGTTGTGGCTATCTCGATCTTTCTGTTGTTTGTTGTTTGTTGAGATTTTTGCAGGATTAACCCAACAATTTCTGAAGACTCTCGTGTATGTGTTTGTTTGTCCCGTTTCACTCGAGCTTCTCATCCTTTGTTTGAAATTAGTTTGGGGAGATCCAATATCCTTTCATCTTATCGATTCACGTTTTCTTGAATAATTCATAAACGGTTAAATTTTTGTAGAAAACACGACTATAAACATTGGAGGACAATGTTTCTTTTTAGTTGTGGAGGGAATTATCGATTTGATGTTACTGCTTATTGTTTTGTTCTACGGACCCGTTTTTCCCACAAAATAGGCAAATATTTTAACTTTTTAAGATCTTTATTTGTAGGAAAAAAAATAAAAAAAGAAAAAAAGAAAAATATTAGAGGTTAAAAAAAAAGAAAAGAAGAAAGTGTTAAGAAAAAAATGTAGGTTCTTCGTAGGTAAGAATACGAAAGTAATTTTTGCCGATCAAACGTGTAGAGTACTAGCTTTCTCCCTAACAATGAATGATGATAGATTGTGCTATTCTCATGTAGACTTATTAACATGCTAGACTTGAATCATTATAAACCATATACATTGTTGTTGTGTGTTGTCTACATAGAAAAACCACATTCCTCTAAATTCCAAAAAACATTACATGTCCACCTATCTACACAACAACTCTCAAACACACTCATTTCCTACCTCTTCCCATATCAGATAACAAACACCTAATACAACCCTACTCTACTAATTAAAAAACCCTAACTATAACCAATATTCAAAAACACCCCAACCCTCAATCTCCCCCACCCCCCCCCCCCCCCAAATCCAACACACTGTTAACTCACTCCCACACCCTCTTAATATCCTAGATATATCTCATCTCAGAGCTCCCACTCACAACTAACCACACACAATCAAGAACATACTAAACCAAAATCAACTTCCATCTCACAAACACCAATCCCTCAACCCCAACAAATTCACACACAACACCCCACTCTCTCCACAAAAAAACAAAAAGATATGTCAACACATACCCAACAACCTACTATCCCCCCTCCACCACCCCACCCCCCCCCCCACCCCCCTCACCAACCCTAAATAATACACAATCCCTTCACCCAAGATAACCCCCAACCCAACACCCCTTACTTTACCCCCCCCCCCCCTCCACCCCCCCCCCCTCCCCCCCCCCCCCCCCTCCTCCTCATAAAGTACTGATACCCCCCATATAATGTCTGTTCCTATCTATCACATGATCTAATAACACCCTTGTGTCATATTTAAACCAATCAATAATCTAAACAAATATACAACAAAATATCACTTTCAATATCTACATTTTAAATATCGCCCCCGATTGCCACACCTCATTGCTTCAATAACAATTACTATCACTCTCCTAATTTAACATACTTAATCCTTATCCCAATCAACTATCACCAGATCACCTCTGCACCCTATTGTTAATCCCTCCCCCCCCCCCCTTAAGATGCCCATATAATTCTTTGAGGATGTTTGAGTGATATGAGATATAGAAAATGGCTAATATGGAGTAATGTGATACGCGATTCTTTGTAACTCCGTTCACGCTTTTTTTTGGAAATTAACGATAACAGTATATAGAAAAGTACATCTTAAAGAGGCCTCTCGGTATATGACATAAGTAAATCTTGGATGATCTCGATAGAGAGCTAGGATCTTACGGAGTCACCCGAAGACATATAAATAATGTACACCAATTAGGATTTATGAGTTAAGTTGTTGTGTCAATGACTTGTAATTGACCAACAATGATTTCTTGTTTTTGAGCTTTGCATGGAAAAACGAAAGAAAAATTAAAAAATGCACAAAAGTGAAAAACGAAAAAAAAAAGAAAAATAGAAGAAGAAAGAAAAATTTCGGGATATGGGAGGGTGAAATATTGATGAAGTTATCTTTTTTTTTAGACACTTAAAATTATGCTTTTTTTGTTCTATGATCCTTTTTTTAAAGTTTCCAATATTTGGGTAATGTTAATGAAAAACAATACATTATGGTCAACATTAATAACGTTTTTTTAGTTAGGTAGTGACGTTTTATATCAAGGAAAAATCGTAATTAAAAGAGGGAAAAATCTTTTCTGAAAATGGGGGGGAATAAATCGGTCCGGATGGTTTGTGTGTTTGTGGGTACTACGGTGGGTCTGTTTTTATAATGCGGATTGTTGTTTTATAAACTTTGTGATCTCTTATCTCTCTAACAAAAATCTTTGCACTTTTCAAAAGGTTAGTTTGGGGAAAAGTTTTTTCTTCGAGGGTATTTGGTTATTTGGGCATGTGATATGTGCAGTGAGGGACACTAGGCACTCGTTCTAGTTTGGGGGGGAAATTTTGATAAGTGTTAAAACACATATCTATTTTTCTTTATACCTAAAATGGGCCCCCAAATAAGCCCACCCACAAACAGACCAAAAAATTGCAAAAAAAATATGCTTTTATTTGTGTTTTTGTTTTTGTTATTGGGTGTTTTGCAGGGTACGGATATATTATAAAAAAGCACAAAAAAAAAACCGTCATAAAAGGGCAAAGCACGGACCAAGAGGGGAAAACGGATGAGATTGTGAAACAAAAAGACCGGATAGCAAAGCTTTTAGTAGGAAAAAGTCAAATGACAGTCAACTCCCAGTCAATCTTGGGTCAACAAAAAGTCAACCAAGATCCAATGTCTTTCAAAATTGCCATTTAAAGTTTCAAATCGCTTTTCAAATTTAGTCCCTTAATCCCCTAAAAGGGGCCACACACGGATCCATAGCCCATTCCTTAGCCCAAAATAAGCCCTTTCAGATTAAAACCACAGGCTCCAATCTTGACTATTTCTCAAAATCTTTTATACTTAGATCTATGGTTAAAACAAAGACAAAAGGGGCACATTTATGCAAATTTCCCCCAAAGTTTTAAATATTTTTACCGTGTTTCTGTTTATAAAAGGCTCGCACGAAAGTATGATATTTACTGTCAGCGTCACTTTAACATTTTGTTCATCGTCGTCTCCTTTTACCAAGCTGTCAAATCAAGGGGCTTTCTACAATTGAAGGGTGATTACGTCTATTCAAGAGCTCCTAGACACAATGGCAAGGTTAATTCAGTCAAATCAAGGACTTCATTAGCTCACTCTCAAGCTTAGTACACGTCATAAAGCACACATGGATATGGGTTTTGCACTCATTTCACTCAGAGAAGAAACACAAGTGAACCTCTAACAGATTGACAGCTTGGCAATCCGTGTGAGGTAACTTTGTGATCAAACGGCACATAATCAATAGCCAATGATTGAATGATTTGATGGCTAGGATTCAGAGGAGCGTGTGCATCAAGAGAGACTAGAACCTTCGTTGGCAGCCTATAAATACCCTCACAAATCACACACACCATCTTTTCTTTTTCTAGCTTTTTCAACTAGTGTAGTTTTTATTGTAATTTTCTTTTAATCAGTTGTAATTGTCTTTTATCTAATGTAATCAGAGTTTTTAGTTAATCAAAGTTAAAATTTGCTTTTAATCTTCTTAGTCTCTCTTTATTCATAAGCTCTCTAAAATAGCCAAACTGTCTCAATAAGCTAATAAGCTTATAAAAAACTCTTTCAGTCTATAAGCTGAAATGGAGCTTATTTAATTCAGTATTAATCATATCTAAACCTTTAATCATCTTAACATATACTTGTGGTTTATTGAGCTTTTTGGGATGTTTGACCAATTATGAAAGGGTCAAAGAAGGACTTAACTCCTAGCTTATTTATAAGCTAGGAGAGCTTGTAGCAGCTTAATTGTGTTTATTCCTCTTGTTTGGCTAGAGGTTAAGTAAGTTTCCTTTAAATTTTCTCTTGTATTTAATTTTCAATGCTTAAATTTGCTTAATAGTATAAACTGCTAATTTGCTTATTCTAACTGCTACCTGTGCTTATTTTTATCTTCTAGTGCTTATTAGTTATAGATTTACTTCTGTCTTTAGCTTAATAATAATAGATATAGGATAATTTCAATTATGTCATTAAATCTTAAAAAAATTCCAAAAATAATAATGATTAGTGTAGATCCTAGAATTTTGCTTATTCAGTGGTTGATTAATGTTCATTAAGCTTATTTTAAGTAGTTTATCATCTGGTAATTAGGGCTTATTAGTTAACTTTTCATTTTAATTACTTTATCAATTTCTGTCAATAGGTAAAGGAGTGTTTGGTTTTAGACTATTTGACCACTAAAAGTCAAGATCAGTTTGTATTTGCACTTTAGACAGCTGAGTTTATACAAGAAAACAAGTTTCAAAAAGGTTTGAGTATTTAGTTTTTTTTAAAGGTTTGGCGAAGAAGGCTGTGCGGGGGAAGGGGGTGATGGGGGCCTGATTAGATAAATATAAGTGCATTTGGCTACCCCAAGCCTGTTAAACAAACGGAAGGCCCGTCACCGCCCCATAGATCTATTCACAATATACCGCACGCTACACTAATAATGAAGAAGTCCGCAATGGAAGTAATTAATGATTCATTGATATGGATGAATAATGGCAAGGAAGCTACTTAGGAAATAATATATCTGGATAGCATTAAACATAATCGGATAGCATACATTTTTGAAAACACTTCGCATTCATGGTTTAATTAATATCAACAGGTTTTATAAAGTATTTTTTAAAAGATTGGAAATATTGGGTTATGAACTCAAATAAGTCTGTGAAAAGTAATCATATTGTTATAAGATTAAACGAATATGTAAAAGAGTTTGTAACCAGCATGTATCCCCCTCGGCTGTTTATAAAACATGTCACATAAGTCATCAGCGAGGTAGAACTACACCTGAACGGTATTAGGGAAATTGATAGCAAAGGTATATGAATGAAAAGTAATGGCTTCGTCAACCTGTGCATAACCTAGGTAATATAGTCTAAGCTTCTTAGTTTGATTGAATATGTAAGGATATTACATCGAGTCTTTATTTGATATAAAAATTACATAATCACCGTTCGAGCCATCATAATTCAAAAGTCAATCAGTGAAACTTTGAGGAGCTAGTTCACTTATAAATCGAAATCCAACACTGTCAGTCAGAAACGTAATACAAGATGAAACTTCTGTAATATAATGATCCCTAGTAATTTGTGGATGAAATGAATCCGATGACATGATTTTTTGAAAGCACCAATTGATGAGAAGATATGAGATACACAGTTTATAGATAACATACAGCATTTATAAAGCGTTTTATACAATATCTGGAAATGTAAGCACGTCAAGCGTAATTAAATAAGTCTTGTAATGATTTTGAATGTGTATTTATATACTTTCAAAATGTTACATTTTAGACACTTGAGTTTGAAAAGTGGCAGAAAATAACCCCTTGGAGTTTGCACTTTTACGACTTTGGTCCCTCAAGCTTAAAAAATATACCAAGTAGAACCATGGCACTTTAAAAAGTGTACATAAGAGACCACACGGTAAGTTATAACTACATAATAGACCCCTGTAGTTATAACTTTGATAAAATGACATTTTTAGTCCTTTTAGTTATAAGTTTTTGAAAGTTACGATATATACCCCTTGCATGGATAATATTTACAAAACATGTCCAAATTGCCATGCAAGCTTATTTTAACATTTCAATAGACATTTATAAGTTATAATAAACTAAAATATGAAGATTTAACGCAACGCAAGTTTAAAATAACGATTCGTTAAGCTAGGAAGCAAAACGGGTCATATTAGGTTTTTAAAATAAAAACACGTGGGTTTTAAGTTCAAATTCTTTCATGACTAATCAAAGCACTTATTTTAATGATAATTAAGCTTATTGGGATAGATTATAACAATAGTTTACAAGCTTAGCTTATAGATTAAGAAAAAACATAAAATTAGGGTTTTGGGTGTACGGTTTTGGATCAAAAAGGTAAAACACATAGGTTTTTGAGTTCAAAGCTTTATATTATGATTTTAGCATGATCATATGAACATTATGACGGCATGAATACAGAATATAAGCTTAGAGAACCTGGTTTGAGCTTATAGCTTAGAAACGGGTCAAAATCAGGACTTTTAGCTTCGTACGCCTAGAATAACGACTCTGGGGCTTCGTTTCTTGGTTTCTTTTGCTTCCTTTCTGAACTTGAGCCTTCTTAAGACCTCTTAGGATCTCTTAGAGCAAAGGATTGCTGAAATATAAGTTTTATAGAGGAGGAAGTGGGGGATGATTTGAAATGAATAGTATGTGCCCCTATTTATAGTGTTGAAGACCCTTAGAGGCCAAGAAACTTTGATAACCAGGTTAGGACACATAGGGGTGATGTGGAGAGGCTAGGGGCTGAGTAAGGAAGGCTATGGTGCAAGGTGGAGGTGGTTCTAGACGTTTTAGGGGTGTTTGGTTTGATTTATACATGGCTGTTTTTGGACAGCCAACATCAGTCTTGGTAAAATGGTTGCCATTTGTAAACCGTAACTCCATTGAAGCTCAAACCAGTGAGCATTGTTAGATATTTGAGTCCTCTACAATGTTTAGTTTTACATATTTGGGGGTTCCTATACAAAAATTTAGAGATAATATCCATTTACTACAGGTGTGCAGAATATGCGCACCTTTGCCATTTCGGCTATAACTAATTCATCCGACATCGAATCAGGTTGATTCCACCGGAAAAATGATCACAAGACATAGGGCTACAACCTAGTGTTTTCTCTTAATACCCAGTACCTATTGATTTGCCTAGATCTTATGTTTTATAGACTGATCTGATTCTAAACTAGGTCCTAGTTTTAGGTTTTAGGGTTAGAACTAGATTAGGGTTTTGTTTTAGGGTTTCTAGGATTTAATTCATGTATAATGATGTTATAAAGATGAAATAGGATTTCTAATGTTGTAAATTAAGTATTTACAACTTATTTGATTAATGGTTTAGGTTTAAAACAGATAAAAACCAAGAAACTGGTTATGGTTTAGAAACTAGCTCAGTTTAGGGTTTCTTGTTTTGATTTCATGGAATCTTATGAAATGAGAATGAATATGGAATGTAAATGAAGTTCATTACTTGCTTTTAAGTTGTACTTAATAGATTGTATGAAATTCCTTAGGAAAACGGAGGTAAAACGGCTATTTTGGATGTCATGCTTAATGACTTTTACATTGAGCTTTTAAGGACTTGTACTTTGACTTATAGGAAGTTTATATTTCAAATGAGATGTTATGTTACTTGTACATATGCTTTAGTAGCTTGTAAATTTATTTTAGATGTTAACTCTTCATGGAATTAGGGTTTAGAGGTATACGATAACGGTTTAAAGCCCGTTTTGATATAACGTTGCGAATGGTACATTATATGAGTAATGTACTTTGTAATAATGATATTAAGATATTGACTTGACATGTTATGATGTTTGCTTGACATATATGAAGATAGGATTGCCATAGGTAGGTTGCGTGAGCTCGTTTACTTTAGAAATGTAAACTATGAAACGTAATGGAATGGAATGAAACGAAAAATTTATTCCCGTGAAAAGTAGTACTTAATAAAGTAGTAGATATTACATTGATGAAATACTGGAAAATTACGGGTTGTTATAGTCCCTCAACCTTATAGAAATATCGTCCTGAGATTTGATTGAGAGATAGAGTGATATTTGGAAACAGAAGTTCTTAGCTTCTACAGTTTCTAGTCTTTTGGCCTACTTTGTAGCAAATCTGACACCTGACAGTACAAGGTCATGTGTGATGCAGAGTACATTTCTTACAAAGGGGATGAGGTCCATTATATCCACGGTTTCCATTAGCCTTGAAGGTTTCCTGGCTTCCATTTCGCTGCTGATGGTGATCATTGTTGCGGCTGTTATTGTTACGGTTATCAGGGTAGTTGTTGTTGTTGCGATTATTGGAGTGGTTATTGTTGTTGCGATCATTCGGGTAATTCTTGTTGTTATGATTATTGGAATAGTTGTTGTGGTTAGAATTATTGGGATAGTTGTTATTGTTGGTGGTGTTCCTTTTATCATCAAACTTTCGTTTGTGATCATTTGTTTCTTGCACAGAATTACGCTTAATTATTTGGTCCATTAGTCTGTGAGCTATATTGGTGGCTTCTTCCAGAGTCTGAGGTTTTGAAGCAGTAATGTTTCCTTCAATGCTTTGGAGAATTCCCCCGATGAAAGCTTCCATAAGTTTCTTGGTGTTTGGTACCATGTTTGGACATAAAACGGCTAATTCCTGGAATCTTCTAATGTAAGTCTTGAGATCACTTCCATTTACAGTCAGACCATAAAATTCATCTTCCATTTTCTTGATCTCAGATTGAGGACAATACTTGTTTGTCAAGAGTCTCTTCAATTTAGTCCAGGCGATCCTATTGGCTTGTTCTATTCTGATGGGTTGGGCGTATGCATTCCACCAAGACAAGGCATCATCGGTCAAGGTACCAGTAGCAAATGTCACTCTGTTTTCTTTGGCACAATTGCTACGAGAAAATACTAATTTAGTTCGTTTAAACCAGCGAATGAGTCCAGTAGCTCCTTCTGTACCATTAAAGTAGAAAGGTTGACAGCTTATGAATTCTTTGTAGTTTCCTCTTTTTGCTACAGGAATTTCTCTTGGTCCAGTGTTCCTATTGGGATTGTCGGCATTTGCCATGGCAACAGCTTGTGCTTCCAAGGCGACAGTAACATCATCAGTAATCAGTTGCAAGATGGCAGCCTCAGTCATAGTTGGTGCTGCAGATGTTGATGTTCTCTTGGGAGGCATCTATATGCAAGATAACACGGAATAAGAATCTACAAGTGAAGGTATGAAGATCATAAAAAGACTTGTGATCATTCTTTGATATTGCAGAATATAATTGGAAAATTTTGAATTCAAGACTTCGAGAGATAGATACGGAAATAGTAGAATGAGTGATCCAATAGGAGGCTTCGATACAAAGGTTTGAGAAAATCGGATGGTAAGAGAATAAAAGATATCGTACTTCAGGATATAGGATAGATAATCTCGATACACATAATTGGTATTATGAAATAACGAGGTATAACGGAATCACCACTGTATTAGATCATAAATAACTTGTCTATGTATTTTACAAAGTTTGACAAGCGTCATTATTTATACCATACATCCAGTGGTTAGATTTTTAGAAAACTGTAAACGACACAAATCTAATATGGTGGTTCTCCCTTAAGTTCTTGGATCTTGTTTAGAAGACTCTTGATGATGAACTGTACATAATCATGAAGGATATCCATAGATGAACATTCTAGCAGGAATTTGACTCATTAGGTTCCTTGGGGGTATGGTTCACTTCCCAGTGGTTTTATATCGTGATAACTTATCAAGGGATAGTCTGATGGTGGTGTAGTTGACCTAATCGGTGATGAAGATCCTACTGATGGAGATATAGGTGTTTCAGTGTCTTTAGGTGATGAAATCTTCTTAGAAGGAAAGTAATCTCGAGAATCAAACATTGGTGATATGATAAATAAGGTAGATGGGGGTAAAATAGCTGGTAAAGAGCAATAAAACTTGGGTGGTGAAAATATCATTCATTAATATCAGAATCAGAAGGGACGATAGTAGAGTGAGGAGACGAATACATGACAGTAACAACCCAGTAGTAAATAACATAAGTTACTTATATAATAGTATAATAGTTAGGTAATTTTACATACTATTAGGAAAAAGTAGTGGCATCTTCACAATTTAAGGAATGTAGTGGCACAGAGGACATTGATGGCAAAAGAAAAGTAGTTATAGTTAAGGTTTTACCCCTATTTTTTATAACCGTGAGCTCTGATACCAATCTGTAACACCCCTATTTTGATAATATAGCAGCGGAAGCTAATCTGGGGTATTACTTCATGAATCACAGACA